>PVHX01005261.1:0-114507 GCA_004024805.1 Geosciurus inauris | reverse complement strand
TAACAGAAAAAAAACAAATTTTCAGAAGCTGTACACACTATTCACTGAAAACATTTGTTGAGGCAAATAGAAAAAAAAATTATTACAATCATAATTTTTCTAACTTTGCACAAAATTATAAGCAGATTACATTCTTCATATTAAACATCTTTATATGCACTTTCAATGAACAGTATATATATATATATATTTATATATACACTAGAGAAACTAGGGATAGTAGGAACAAGTATACTCTGTCCACTTATAAAAGTAGAAACAGAGATCATTTCAATCCAGACTCATGTCTGAAAATCTTCCTGCTCTCATTTCTCTGCCCAGGAGAGAATGATGGATACCTCAATGGTGCATGAAGCTCATGGAATCTAGTTGTTGTTTTTTTTTCAAAGCATTTTAAAATTAACAACAACTCATTGATATACAGGCCCAAGAACCCAAGAACCTTCTAGCCTTTTCCCTTGGCAATTTCTCCCCAAACCTCTCAGACAGAAAGAAAAAAAAACAAAAACAAAAGCAAAAAACAATCTTCTGTGCACAGAGGCCACAATGATTGCAAAGATGTCTGTTGTGTATTCTGCATTTTAAATACACATTGTTACTATAAGCATTTACAAACAAAGGTGTGCTTGAGTCCGGGTTTCTGTGGGGTGGCAGTGTTTACATTTTGGTTCAGATAATTCTTTGTCGTGGGGATTGTCAGTTAGACTATCTAGCAACATTACTGCTCTCTACTTACTAGATGTCAATAACAACCCCCAACTGTGAACAAAATAACTCCTGGAGGCAAAATCATCCCAGGTGGAGAAGTTCTAAATGATAGTTATGTCTTGGGTGAGGCCAAGGGGAGGGTATGTCTATGTATTTTATTAAAAAGCCAAAGAAAGCCATCATTTCCCTCTACCAAGCCATCATTTAATTTATCTCCCTTTTCCCCCTTGTGCCTGTTCTTTAACAGACTTAGATTCCTTGACGTCATTACAAGAGGCCAATAGTAAGGTCCTCTTTAAAAATAAGCCAAGTAGGGCTGGGGTTATGGCACAGTGGTAGCGTGCTCGCCTAGCATGCGGGAGGCACTGGGTTCGATCCTCAGCACCACATAAAAATAAAATAAAAAGCTATTGTGTCCACCTACAAGTAAAAAAATAAATATTAAAAAAAAAAAAAGCCAAGTAGCCGAACGCAGTGGTGCACACCTGTAAACCCAGTGACTTGGGAGAATGGAAGTAGGAGGATTACAAGTTTGAGGCCAGCCTCAGCAAACCTAGCAAGATATTGAGCCAGTTAGTGAGACTCTGTCTCAAAATGAAAAATAAAAAGGGCTGGGGGTGTGGCTCAGTGATTAAGAACACTGGGTTCAATCCCCAGCACCAAAAAAGAAAGAGGGTGGGGTAAATGAGTAAATTCTCCATGTATTTAGACAGAGTTAATCATCTGTGAGGAAAACCCAAGAAACTGTGAATGTGTGCCTCAAGCATTCAGTACCGCTTCCTCCAATCTGTGATTGATCTAGGAGGCAGGGCTGGAATGCAATTGTGGTTCAACTCTTGGCAACCTAACCTAGTTAACTGTAACCCAACCCTCTTGGAGATGGTTTGCATGAAGAGGAAGGAGCTGATCCGCTGAGGCACACACCAGTGATTGGATCGGAGAGCGGGTGCCTCAGACATGCAGACTCTTGTTTAGGGTTTTCCAACCATAGTTATGCACAGATGGGTGAGGGAGTTGCCTGAATTTTCTTGGCTAATGGCCCTGAGGTCCACTCTCACTAATTTCTGATAATGTGTCTCCTGTGGAGCTCTCCCACAAGAAGAAAGGGCCCTTGTCTAGTTGCTCTGAATATTCCGTTCATCATTGAGACACAAGACAGTCCGATGGGCAGATTCTCAGTGGACACCAGGCAGGCAGGCCGTGTGAAGTAAATGGGAAGCCAGGCTGCCTGGAGGCGGGGGGTGATCTCTACCACTGGTACCCTTGCCCTGCCTGCCGCTCCAGGTAAGGGAAACCGGATCCATAATGTGAAGAGGAAAGGAAACAAATACTCACCATGGTTGGGCTGAGGTTCTGGCCGCTGGGTTCACTTTCTATTTACTTCTTGTACTGACCTGGTGACATCTGCTATGCTGGGTGCTTCAGCCCATGGCTGTCCTACTCTGTCTTTAGAATAAACCTGAGGGAGGCATGCCTAATTTCACTTGACATTTGGAGAAACTGAGGCACAGAGAGGCGAAATGACTTCTTCCGGACCCATGGCTAGGAATGGGCAACTGGAATCAGCCCTTTTGGACTCCACTTGCATATTCTTTCTAAGAAGTATCTCCTGAGGGTCATGGGATAAAATGGGAACCTTAGAGAATATAACATATCTGTCTCTGTGCTGCCAGGCTCACATAGAATCAGAGCCGAGAGGGATTTGGGGGATTATTTGGTCCAAACTCCTCATATTTTGCTGAAGAATTTGGACCAGACAAACATAGGGGACCTAGAAGAGATGAGAATATATCCAGAATAATGGAAGAAAAGAATCTAGATAGAAGTGCCATAAAAGAGAGACTACGGGGTGTGGTAGGTGAGTGGGCATGAGTGAAGTGCAGAGAGAAGGATGAGTCAGAGTTCAAGTTGACCATGAAACCATGAGTGAAAGAGGAAGGACCAGGGAGGGAGCTAGTGATGGAGAGGTAAAAAGAAGTTGAATTTGTTTCTGAAGAATTGAACTTGAGAAGTCAAGGAACTGGGAATTACAGTTGAAAAGAGAAGAGAAAACCTATCCCAGCAACTGTCAAATCTCAGGGTGAGAACCCTAGCATCGAGACCCAGGTACCCATGGCAGGACTCTGTCATGCTCAACAGTTTTACTGGCAACTGAAATGACAACTGAGAGGGATATCTGTCATGTCTATAGTCCATGCAAAGCAAAATATCACAGATGTCACAGAATCAATAGACAAAATAGTCAGAAAGAAGAAATGAAACTAGCACCAACTTTATCAGGGATCAATGTAAAGTCCACTATTGGTGTTCAGAAAATCAACTGCACAGCTGTAGAATTAATAAAAATAACAATGATGATAATATTAATAGCTGTTATTCTTAAATCCAATAATTGCCATGTGCCAGGATCACTATATGCTGTTGCATCACAAGATGATTATTTAATCCTCATAATAGTCCTGTGACATTCCTACTGTTATTATCATCTTTACCCTACAGATGAAGAAACTAGAGTCAGGGAGGCCTAAAGTCAAAACAGCTTGATATGTCTGACTAAAAAACACCATACTCTTTAACCAGTAAGATAGGAATTGGGGAGACCTGATTTGATCATGCTTGTGTCAAAGACCTTTTCTACTTATAAAATAAGTGTGTGTGTGTGCGCGCGCATGCACACACACACACTACAGAGAAAAACACACAAGCACAAATGATGGCCTAATTGGGAAGCTATCCAAATGGAAAATTTCCTCTTCAATTGGTTTCTCTAACCTGAAAAGAATGAATTTGAATGTGATTCAGGATTGCAAAATTTGAAATATTCACCTAGAAGTGTAAAATTTTTATAAGAAGTGTAAAATTTTTATAAGAACAATGTTTACGGTAGAAGAATTGAGAAAACCACAGCTAAGAATCAACTAGAAGATCCCAAGAGTCTATGAACTCCCCCTTATGTTGTGCCTTGGTGGGAGCAAAAAAGTGAGTCTCATGGCCAGACATCTCTGTGGTCACGCACAGCTGCCCCTTGCCTGTCTCAACTCCTCTACATAGACACTCTCCAGGTAAGTGCCCAACCCAGCTGTCCATATGAGCACCTTCCCTTTCTCCTCCATCTCAAGAATCCTCTGCTCCCCTTCCAATCCTGCCTGCCCTTGGTTCACTCTGATTTTCTCCTGGTCATTCCTTTTGTCTCCAGTCTCTATTTTGGCCCTTGAAATATACCCCCTGGGCCAGGTCCTCATTTCTGTTGCTTGGATGGACACTTACCGTCTATTTTGTTGGCTAAGAATTTGAGCAATATAAATTTGACAAACATAAGGGTATAAATATACCTGTATAGTTATATTATCATCAGGGGCCCAATAATTGCACAGTAGGCAATCTTCTGAATCAGTGTTAACCCAGGAAGGGGAGAGGACACAAGTCATAGGGGGCATACATTCCATTTATCTATTCCCCACCAGGTCATACAATTACAGAAAAGATTCAGGATGATGTTTTGAGTCCACTGTGCTTACAATTTCATTTCTTTGCAAAGTTCCACGTCCACAGTGCACATTTTATGAAAAGAGGCCAATGCCGTTAAGACAATTTAGTAACCAAGTGGGGGAAAAAGTTGTTTTCCTCTCAGCAGCTGAGTGTAGTATATGATTATCCACAATATAATTTTGGTTTTCTATCCTATAATCTATGGTTGCATATTGCCTATCAGCTACTCTGTGATCAAGCTGGACTTTGTCCCAGAGGGAGGGATCATAAAATCAGTTAAGTTCTATTGCCTTTCTTTATTTAGATTCCCATCAGGATTTCCTGAAAGAATTTCTGAGGCTTAGCGTACTTCAGGTTATGGAGTATGTCTTTTCAGACATATTCAGACATATTCATATACTTTGGAACCCTCTTACTCCTTGGAGATCTGCGCTGTGTTAGTTTTTTTTTCTCTTTCCCATGTCTTGCCCACCTCTCCTCTTCCTTTATCACTGCTATGACCCAGGTTCAGGCCCACAATTCTATATATTTGGATTACTTGAGACTCTCCCATTCCCAGCTCTCCAGCCCCCATGACTAGAACCTTCACTGTTCTTTCCGAGCTGTCTCCACTCTATACATTCAACCTTATTGGGACCTTCTGGTCCCACATGCCCCACTTTCCAGCCTCTGCTGGGCAGAAAACTCTCTTCACCATCCCACAAATGGACCATACTCACATCAGCTTCTGCATTTCCACCCTCCGAGTGTATAACTCTTTCTGCAAAATTTGCAACTGCTTTATTCTCTGATCCATCTCTCGGATCCCAACTCTTGAAGCATCTTGTCCATGGAAACCTCTCCACTACTCCACTTCTCTTCTATGCTCAGGGAGTCCCTTATTACTTCCGTTGTGTTACCTCCCTCCCATGGGGGAGCAGCTACTGACCAAGACCCAAGGCGGCTGTGGCACCTCCTCGTTCCCCAGCAGTGCTGAGGGCTCCACGCTCTCAATAGCAGCTCTCAAAATGGAAATGGCTGCCCTGCCAAAGCTGCCTGCTCGTTGCAGATCACAGAGCATACATACTGAACGGCCTCTGATCAAGCCTCAACCAGGTAGAAGACCCATATCCTAACTGTGAAGGGCTGTTCCTCTGCCAATTCCATGCTAATTTCTCTTAAATGTTGTCGTAAAAACTCCAATTCTTCAATTTCTAATTATTTTTGATAACTCTTCTGCTACCCATGTCACATCAGCTCATGGAAAACTGTAGCTCTGATCTGCAGCCAGAATAAAGCACTCTCCCTGCACATTCAAAAGTTCCAATTTCCACAAGCCATGACGCCATTGTAACAAGACAATCAAACAAGACAAAAAAGATCTTCAAAATCAAAATTTTGGAAGTTGTCTTTTCCATATCTCCTTGACTCATGCCCTTGGGCCACTTCTGGTTTATTCTAAGTGTTTTGTTTTTATAAACCATCGTTACAATGTCAAGAGGGCACTAGAAAGACAGATACAGTCCCCCCAATCAACATGTGATGAATACACACGATGTAAACAACAGTAAAACTAAAATGAATACAAATGATTACAACTGTTCTGGAAATTCAGTAGTAATCCACAATGAAGTGGGTGCAGACTCAGTTTAGACATACCCTTCATTAGCAAAGTCTGTTGCATTCCGAGTCTGAAAGCTGACCTTAGGTAGAGTCTGAGCCATTGGTTTTTCTATTTCGTTGTCTCTCCTTATATTTATCATTGGCAAAAGCCAGAGTAGAACCGGCTTCCTTGTTCCTACACATTTCTTTTAAAACCTAGTCTGCTTCACCATAGCAATTGCCACCCACTGGCTTCAGAGTGGCGGAGTATTCCAGGGTTTCAGTATTCCTGAGAAGCTACGAGAACATTGGGATGGGGAGGTGAAGGTGCAGTTAAGTATTGGATGGGAAATCTTACCTCAGCTTCTGACTGGCGGGGACAGTTATCTTATTAAGCTTGTCCATTCTTTTTGTTGATTGAGGGACACAAGTCGCCAACCTGTGGTAATGTCAGCAGTTCCTAGCCCTCCTAGGGAGCAGCATGGTAAGCCTCTGGTCTCCAGGGCTCCAGTCACTGGATCTGACTTCTAAGAGTGCAGGCTGCTGGCAAACACCCTTGCACTAGGGAGAAGTAAAACTTGCTGGAGCACATAGTCAAGTTTCATGTTTCTATGTAATCATGTGACCTGGGGAGCCAGCCAGCTTGGCCGATTACTCCACGTTGTGTAAACTTTAATAGTGAAACCTATCGGGCGTGCAGATTTCTTTCCAGCGGTTTTCTTTTAAAATCAGGTTTGTTACCAGCTTCGGACAATCTTCTGGCTAGTCACTACTTCCTGTTTGTCCCAAATACATGTAGTCCCCGATTTTAGCAGGTGTCCAGCTGTCAGCAGCAACTTCCTCAGCTCAAGAAAGAACAGAATAATCAATTCCATCTGAATGTCTTTTTGGGACTTCCTGAACATTTGCATAAAGTTATGGATAAGCTTTTTCCACTTATAGAACTATTATATGAAAATGGCACTTTTATAGAGCTGTTCTTCCAAATGTGGCAGAGATGCAGTAGCAAGAGTTTACTCAGAGTCTCTCTTTTCCTAGGGTTCTGTTTAAAATGAGATGGGCAATTCTTGGTGCAAGGTCATTTGAGGGTGATATGGGCAAGGGGAGATGATCTCCCTTATAAATGGTGTGTCCTCCTTTTCAGCTGGTAGAGTCCAGAGTTACCACAGTGATAGCCTGATGCTTTCAAATAAAACCAGGATGTACCCAAAAGTCAGCGGAGAAGAACTTAATGTATTTCTCAACAATGCAATTCTGACATCAGATGGAAGTCCTCTTAAAAGCAGTGTCACTCCACTCCCTGCCTTTGTCCTATTCTTATCCACTGCTCACATCATCCTTTCATCAGACCCAACAGCATGCCAGACATGGGGGCATCCCAAGCTTAGACAGGTGGGGCAAAGCCAGGCAGAGAGAGCCCTCCCTGCCATGGTTGAACCCATCCAGGAAGCTCTACTTCCTCCTGGAAGACTTCACAATTCCTCTGCCTGATCTGAAAGACTCAGGTTTATCTGTCATTTAAAGAGCAGAGGCAGTTAGTTGGGGTCAAGGAGAAAGACAATGAGAAGGACTCTTCCTTTTGTTACCTGGATACACTTCCCTGCAGCTAGCAGGAATGCCCTGATCACCTTTATGAAGTCAAGTGTACATGTGCCACATCAATCAAGGGGGCCAGTCCTCTCCTGGGTCTGAAGAATATACAAGAGGACAAAGAAGAGGGCTCCTACTTACCTCTCTGTTACAGACTCAAGGTCTGGCTGAAGCAAGATGGGGGAAGAGGAATAATCAGAAGAGGTGGAGCTGGAGAGGGAGGCCTAGAAGGAGGAGGAGGAGGAAGCGGAGGAGGAGGAGCAGCAGTGGCGGTGGTAGAGGTAGACATGTAGATGGATTTCTTCTCTCTTGGCCTCCTCTTTGCACAGAGATCTTATAGTTCTGCAGGTGACCTTAATTATTTTTTTTAAATATTTTTTTTAGTTGTAGATGGACACAATACCTTTATTTATTTATTTTATGTGGTGCTGAGGATCAAACCCAGTGCCTCACGCATGCGAGGCAGGCGCTCTACCACTGAGCCACAACCCCAGCCCTGACCTTGATTATTCACAGTCATGAACTGCATCTGAATTTCTGGTTCTACCAGATATGAAAGGGTGGGGCCTGTCTGCCTGGCCAGGCCAGCAAGAGAACCGACAATCTTCATGAGAAAATGCAAGTGTTTACTGCCTCTGATGGTTTTTTTCCCCAGTCCAGCAGCTTGATTTTCTTGCAGTATATTCTAAAAGAGCTCCAGATCACTGCTCCTCCTATTTTGCAGCTCTTAGCTGAAAGAAACAATATGGTAAGGAAATCAATACGGTAAAAGCACATACATTGTCATCAAAGACCAGGAAAGCTGGGCTTCACTGAAAGGATGATAACACTCAGCTCACTCCTTCTGAATTAGTGTAAAGTGCACCCATTGGCCCCCTGGCTTTGTCTCCACCAACAACTCTCTTCAGCACCTGGGTTGGCAACTTCTTATTTCCCCAGAGAAAAAGGCGCAAGAGTTACACTTCTGCTTTTTCTTTTTACAGACACTTGTCTTTCTTCTTTTTACTGTATTTAGTCTGACATGATGAAAATAAGAGTCTGCTTTTCCAGACTGGACATTTTGCGCCACGTGGTGTGTGGTATGACCACCTGATGTTCCAGGCCTTCCACAGTTCTCTACACCTGTAACTGGCCTACCAGGAAGGTCAGTGCAAGTGTGGAAACTGACAAAACCAAGTCTCAGCTGGTGATGTATAAATGTGGTGAGGCAGGTTTTACAGCACAAGTGGAATGGCATACCATGATAAGCATTCCAACCTGAGCTACAGGCACAGTGAATGAGGAAAGTAATTCAGAAGATTAACAAATGACAAATGGCAACTTCCAACTGGAAATAAAATATAAGGTGCCATCACTCTGGAAACAATTGGAATTATCCAATAAATCTGATAACATACCTGTGACCCTACATGGATCATGAATGTACAGAGTGTTCCTAAAGATGTAGGCCAAGGTCATATGCACAAATTTTCATAGAAGCACTCTTTCTAATAGGAAAAAAAAAAGTCCTGGAAATAACCCAATTTTTCCTCAAAAGAAGAATGAATAATTGTGGCATATTCACACAGGGAGTACTACTCAACAGCGAAACTTAGTGAACTTCATATATGTCAGTATGGATAAATAACAATAATTTGAGCAAAAAAGGCAAACTAAAGAAGCTTATGCCATATGATTTCATTCACATTAAGGTTAAAGATGTATAAAACAAAACAATATATTATTTAGGATACACATGTATACAGCAAAACCAATGAAGGGAATAATACATGTAAAAGTCAGATGGTGGTACCAAAGGATGGGATTGGAGTGAAGGAACGCATAGGATTTCCAAACAATGGCAGCATCCTATGTCTTAAGTAGAATGGCAGGTAAAAATGTTCATTTTAATGTTTTTATATCTCACCCAATTGTAGGTATTTATTTTAAAAGTAAACATTTAACAAAAATAAAAAGAAAATATGGCTTGGGATTATTGGGGAAAGCAAAAACAGCATGCCAAAATCTAAGTCAACTCCATGAGATGACAAGGCTTGAGAACAAAATGACAGATTATCCAGGAGCTTGGGGACAACACCTAACCAAGCACGATCACTCTTGGGCTCTCTCTTGCATCTGTGGAGGAAAACTACCACACTCCGCTTATTGAATGCTCCCTGTTTCCTTTACTATGCTGACATTTATCTTACATCCTCAGCAAGGTTACGTAATTGATCCAAAGTTATGCCACTTGTCAATGGAAGAACTGGGATCCAGACCCCTGAGTCTGTCTCCAAAGTCTAAGCTGCTAATCACAGGGCTTTGTCATTGCAAGAGAGTTTCTGTGAAGGCCCTGCCCTGACTTTGACCTTGGGTGAGTCACTTAGTCTCCTTGACTTCAACTTCTCACTTTTAGAACACAGGACCAGTGACTCCTTTTGACTTGGAATCTGAACACTGCCACTGTGACCGGCAATTGTGTAGCACTAGCCAAAACACACTGAGTTTCCAGCAGAGACACCTTTGATTCTCTTTATGAGACTGCTTCCTAAGAAGGGAATGGGTGGCTGTGGCAATTTACACAGATTTGGAGGTTGTCCAAGTCCTGGCTATGACTGGGAGGTCAGTTACAGTTCAACCTATCTGCTCTGCTATACCCACCCATCCATTGCTGTCCCTCTTCCAGGGCCAGTTTAAGCAAACGGCCAAAATAAGTAAGCATTGTGTGGTGTTGGAACTAGGCAGTCTGCTCCTATGCAGAACCATCATCTCCTCTCATGATGCTCAGTGTGACAACGACACCGTAGGGGTTACTATTATCATTCCTATTTTATGATGTGAAGTCTGAGCCTTGGGAAGGTGACAAAATTTACATCCACCTAGTTTTCCTGACTCCTTGACTGGGGTCCCTAACCCCCAAGCCAATCATTTTCCTTTCTTGTGCTCCTTTCTTGGGGTGAAGTAGGGGGCATATCCTGCAGCAACCGCAGCCCAGTAGCACTTTGAGGAGTGCAGGAAGCTTGCTAATGGTCAGGCCCATGCCTGGTTTTCTCAGCTAGTGCCAGCTAAGGGCACAGATAGAAGAAGCATTGGGAGAAAGCTAAGGAGCCTGCTAGACAGCACAGGAAAATAGCAGAAGAGGATTGAGGAAGGCAAACAGAAAAGGAAGTATGTCCGGGGGTAGAAGCAGTTTGTCTGTTCTCCTCTTTTGTGGCAGGAGAGGCAAGAAAGGGAGAAGGAAGGAAAAAGAAAAGACATCTGTGGCTTGAGCAAATGAGCAAAGCCCCTTTTAAGCTCAAAGCTGTACTTTCTATGACATGAATCAGTTCTCTATTTTATCTGTACAGTAAACTTAACATTCTGTCTATCAAACTGGCCTGGAGTGAAGCACCTATATTATTAAGAGAACCACTTAGATGAAAACAGCCTTTACTCACTGTGCTGGTCCAAGGCCAGTTGGAAAGAATGTTGTGTTAGCCTATTGGGATGGACAGCTCCTGGCCTGTGCGTCTTCTTCCTCTCCCCACCCCAGCTCCGCTTTCAGCCCTCAAAATTCCATCTGCCGACAGATTCTCTTTGAAATATTTCTGCCATTACCTGCTTTCCCTCAAGTCTTGGTTCCCCTCTTGTTATTTCTCCATAGCTAAATCCACTCTCACTCCTAGGCTTCCAAAAGCAGACCCTTCTTTAGGGCTCCAAAGGTTTTTCTGTTCTTCTAGAACCACTATGAATGCCATGCATGCCCCTAGTGACTGAGACTCCTTGAGGATCCATCTTATTCCACACAGATTCCCAGTTGGTGACAATCTCTTTGGTTAGACTGACCACCAAACACCATTTTCTCTCATCAGTCATATGACCCAGCCACTAGTCCAAAACAGACATCCAGAAATGGAGTGGGATGTAGATATATGGGATCTCAGGCAACCAGGAGACCAGGTCAGGCCATGATGAAGCCAAAGAGCAGGAAAGGGTATAAAAGCAGAGTTCCCTGGCCTAGGATTGGTGACCTCAGAGATATGGGAACCAAGATAAGGCTTGTGGCCTCCAAGAGTTGAGGCTCCATCCTCCAGGAGAAGTCCTCAGCAGCGTAGGATGTGGCCGTTGGTTATAAATTTCCTGTTACCTTTTATCTGATGAAGCTAGATTAGTCTCTGGTCTTCCTACCCAAGCAGTCCATCTGGGTTCAGAAAGTCCCCAAATAAAAAAAGACTTGAGCAAATGAGATGTTTCATGTTCTTGGATAGATGATTCAACATTATAAAGATGTCCATTACATCCAATTTAAATTAAGTAAAAGTTTAATGGAATCCCAATTGAAACTGCAATGGGATTCTCCCCCTCTACTCAGGCTGGCACTAGACAAGTTGATTCTAAATTTCTGTAGGGAAAATAAACAGGCAACAAGAGCCATAAAAACCCTGAAAAAGAAGATCAAGGGAGTGGAAAGGGCCTCGTCCAGGCAGATATTAAAGCACACTGAAGCCTACCTACTAAAAACAGTATGGTCAAAAATAATAATTGTAATAAAATAAAATACTACCAAAAAGATAAAACAACACAGTATGGTATTGCTGCATGACTAATGGAACTACAGGGAAAATGCAGACATATGAAGAATATGAGGAAATGAAGCCTATTATAAATGTGACATATTTAATGGAGAGAAGACGGGCTTTTAACAGATGAGGAAATTATAAGGCCATTAGGAAAAAGACAAAAGATCAGATTTGTACCTCAAACCATTTGCCAGAGAAAACTCCCAATGAATCCAAGATCTTAACATAAGAAATGAAGATACCACAAATTTCTTTATAACCCTAACTATGCCTTAAAATCTAGAGGCAATAAAAGAACATTTTGATAAATTTAGCTTAAGAAATATAGGAAAGCTTTTCATGTAAAAAAATTATAAGCAACATCAAAAGATATAGGGGTTGGAGCTGGGGATATAGTTCAGTTGGTAGAGTGCTTGCTTCACATGCACAAGGCCCTGGGTTTAATCCCCAGCACCACCAAAAAAAAAAGAAAAAGAAAAAGAAAAAATAGGGTTTACAAACTGGCAGTAGATAGTTACATTATTTTTACAATAAAAGGCTACTCTCTCTAATGGATCAGAAGTTTCTAAAAGTTGAGAGGGACGTCCCTCAGCCCCCCCCCCAAAAAAAACCCTAGACAAAAAGTGGACAAAAATGGTCTTTAAATGCATAAAAAGATATTCAGTCACACTTCTATTAAGAGAGAGGTAATTATAACCAGGCTGATGAAATATCTCACATATCAGATTTTGCAAATCTTTAAAGTTTGATGATAGACTGTTGTTGAAGCTCTGATTAAACACTTCTGCTTGCAAAGTGTCACATTCCCTATGGAGGGCAATGAGCAATATGTAACAAAATTATTTGCATTTGCTTTGTGACCCAGCAATCTCACTTCTAGGATCTTATCCTGAAGGTACACTTTCACATATGTATACATGCAACATCTGTATACAGTTGTTTATTGCAGTTACATTGACAATAGCAAAAGATTGGAAACCTAAATGTCTATCAGTAGGGATCTGGTTGAATAAATTTTGGAATATGCATATGTATATACATATGCACACACATTTATTATTGCAGATATAATCTTGGGAGTGATAAATCAGAAGCTAATAAAAATAGTCACCCACGGGAAACAGAAGGAAGCAGGAAATAGAGCTGAAGTGATAAGGATGTAGATAGATTCTATGGCTCTTTTTTATTAAGTTCTGACATTTAAACTAGGTAACTGTGTGACAAATCCTAAAAATAAAATTAAGGCAAAAATAAAAAAAAAACATTAAAAATAAAAACAAACAAATAAATTTAAGCCATAATGTATCCCACAGAAGAGAATTATCTCAAGTAACTGTGAACACAGTTCTCAGTGAAATGTATTCAACAATGAAAATAACTGCAAAGAGACTGTGCTCAGTTTGTGTATTTTTAGTAGAAAAATATGTAGGGTGCTTTTTGAAGTGATTTCTACGTAGTACAAGAAATTAGTAGGAACCAAGGTTTATGGTATAATAGAGAAAAATAGGAGCACAAGTTCAAAGAAGAAAAAGCTTGTCAATATTAAATTTAATTGGAAATATCAAACTGCACTCATGATTAACCAGCACTTAACACTAAAACTTCTTAGAAGCAATGACATTGCAATTAAACACATGAAAAAAAAATGCTCAATCACAATTATATTAAGAAAAGAGTAGCTTCCCCACCAAAAGGGGGCAGGGGCTCCTGTTGAAGACAGCATTGATTTCAGGTATGGGTAGGCAAAGTAGAAAATGAACCCGAGCCCTCTTACCTTTTCTTGCTCCTCAGAAAGCAAGGAGATGCTAAAAGATAGTGATGTTGGAAGAACACAGGAACACCTTTCTTCTTGAAGAGTGTTCCAGGAAAAAATTTGGGGACAATTTGAGTATCAATAAAAATAATGTCTGTATTTTAAAACCTCAAGCAAATAAAAATCCACTAGTCCATAATAATAAAACTAAAAACATCATTTGCTAAAGTTGGAGGTAACTATTCTATCAAGTCCACAATGAGAAATTTTAAAGACTAGATTGACTGCATTTATTCTGATGTTTCAAGGAGGAATTGAAAATCCTCCTTGACTTTCACAGAAAAATGGAAAATAGTAATTGCAGAGTGAAGGCTAGAATAAGAAAATCACTATTTGGCAACCTGACATAAATAGTTGGTTAAGTCAAGGACCACAATCCATTAATGCCAAAATGAGTTGGTGAATGTTTCTGGGGAAACTCATATTCCAATGATAACATAGCCCATTGGTCTCATCCCAGAGAAGACTGCTGGCTAACTGCAAAGTTGACCTTTTCAGGGCTGAGATCTGGCTGTCACTACCTTAATCACACAATCAAACTCAACAGCATCCATATTGCTTCCTGATGTGGTATAAAACTAAGTATATCCATCTCACATGTGAAGTATTCTTGCCATAAATATTTAATCTCAATCCAATTAATTTTTAGACTTAACTTTCAACTTCCACAGAGTAGACATAAAATTAATCATCCAAATGAGGGCACTCTGGGGAGTGAATGATTAACAAGCATACTATGCCCTATCTGTATACAGGACATTCCTAGATATCGGGTCCTATGAAACTTACAGGAAATAAGGAGATAGAAGAACAAGTTGGGCAGCATTAAGAGGAAACAGTAATCATTTAAATATTCCAAATGTGGAGAATCTGTAGGACAACTGCTTGGTCTTCTAAGAAAGTGGGGAGGGGAGTAAAGGAAATATTCAAAATGAAATCAGACTCAAGAGCCACGACAACCAAATGCAATGCATGAAATTAGACAGGATATTGATTTAAGGAAACTAACTACAGAAGGAATTTGGGGACAACTGGAGAAATATTCTGAATATTAGGTATCTGGGAATTATTAATGTGCATAGGTATGATAATGGTATTGTGGTAATGCAGGAGAAAATCCTTATTAGGACATTTTTTGGGGGAGACATGCACTGATGGATTTAAGGTTTAAGGGTTATGATGTCTATGATTTACTTTTAAGTGGTTCAGGAAAAAATGTTAGCAATTATTAAAGCTGGATGATAGGTATCTGAGCGTTCATGTTTTCCACATATTTGAAATTTTCACATAACGTTTTTATAAAAATGGCTGGACTCTAAATGTCTCTAATCCTCAATCCCCTCTAGAGAGTCATGGGGGGCATTGAAACTGTGCAGTGACCCAGGCCTCTTCATACATGCTGCCTCCATCAAAGGAGGAGAAAATCCTGCTTGGGAGACCTCTGCTATAGTCTTTCCATTTCCCATGTATTAATCCCAGTCTTGACCATTTTCTAATTTCTTGTGGCCTTCCCAAATCTCACTTATCTTCAATGTCTACTTTCTCTCAGAAGCTTGTCCCATTTCATTCTGGTCTACCAGAGTCTCTACTCCTCTGATCTCCATCTCTTTTATCTATCTATCTATCTATCTATCTATCTATCTATCTATCTATACATACATACATACTGGGGATTAAACCCAGGGGTGCTTTTTCACTGAGCCACATCCCCAGCCCTTTTTATTTTTATTTTGAGACAGGGTCTTACTAAATTGCTGAGGCTGACCTCAAACTTGTGATCCTCCTGTTTTAGCCTCCCAGGTTGCTGGGATTACAGGCTTGTTCAGGCTTGTGCCACCATGCCCAGCCATCTCTTCATATTTGGACTACAGTTTTGACACTTATCCATCAGCCAACTCTTTATTATTTGTCATCCTCTATATTCCATTACTTTGATAAGAGTATAAATATCCTACTGAAAGGACCATATTCTATTTCTTTGATCTTTCTTTATAGCAAACATAAAACTAGAATATTATGTATATATAACAAAAACTTCCTGAGTTAAATATGGAAGTTATTAAAAGACATCCACAAAACTATGAAATAAAAATAGCTGTGAGATGCAACTATTGTTCAAATATAAGAACCAAATTGATGTTTTTTTAAATTTTGTTTTTTAGTTGTTGTTGGATATTTCTTTCTTTCTTTTTTTTTATATGCAGTGCTGAGACTCAAACCCAGTGCCTCTCACATGCTAGGCAAGCATGCTACCATGGAGCCACAACCCCAACTCCAAACTGATGTTCAAGATAAAATTCTAATTCTAATGCAGGAACTATGTGGCCATGAAAATCCTGCTTTTCAACCACAGTACTTCTCCAATTGAGCCTGAGAATAGACTTGGAATTCTTCTCACAATGCATTCAGGAAGTATTCAAAGTGACATTTCGGCAGAAAATTATTTACCATCTCCGTCCTAAGATTGAGGAATCAAACTTTTGCTTCCCATGGAACTCATCATTTGCCTTTAACTCCAATGCTACAGTCTCCTTCATACTGCTTCCCTGATCCCACTCTCATAGCTCCAGGCTTTCCTGTTTGTGACTGTGTAACTTACTTCTCTACTTCTGTCTTCCTCTGGTTTTTTCTATTTCTCTTGCAAGAATGCTTGTTACTGAATTTAGAACTCACCTATTTAATACGGCATAATTTCAAACTGAGATCTTTAATTATATCTGCAAAGGCACCCCTTTCCAAAAAAGGGTCAGGTTCACAGGTTCCCAGTGTTAGGTAGGGCACAGACACATCTTCCCAGGGCAAAAATTCAACCTGCTGCACACTGTAATACGATAGAGGATAAGTCACTTGACTTATAAATATCAAATACATAATACTTGTGTTTCTCTCAGGACATCTTCGACCACAAATTACAGAAAACCCAACTCAGGCTGGACTAAAGAAGAAGGGAAGTTGTTGAGTAATCCAAGTGTCCTGGGGCTGGGCATGCGGGAGAATTCAGGCCCAAATACTATGGTTAGGAACATTTTCCTACACTTTCTGGCCCTCCTGGCTAATTCCTTCTTTCAGAGTGGCTAGATGGCTTTTTCAGTGAGTTTCTAGATCCAACTCATACCATCACTGAGAGACAATTTAACTTTTTGAGAATTTTGTAAACCTATTGTTAACATAGCCATTATTTGGGAAAAAAAAAAACATGTTATTACAATTAAATAAATTATATTAAAAAACAAAGGTAATAAGTACACTCATCTCTTCCCCATTATTTTACTTTTATTTATGTTTTTGAGATGATTAACATCTATTCCATCTATCTCCAAGGTGGAATAAATGGTGTGCTATTGTCTGTTTCTTCCCAAATCCATGTTCAGTGACGTTATGGGGGGAGCTTAAGATAAGACATAGTAGAAGTATTTTCACCACAGGATTTGGCAAATGCTACAAATCAGGGATTTTTTCCCCCTCAAGATCCAGTTGTTAAACATTGACTGACACATACACTACTCTGTCTGCTACAGTCTCACAGCACCCCTGCCCTCTTCCAGGTTCAGGTACAATAGGATGGAGACACACCCTCAGATAAAGTGAAGATCCAACTTTGTTGGATATTTTGGTTACATCTCCATCTCTGAACTGAACACCAGGGCTACGGGAAAGTGATGTCTTGTTCTCCATTCTGAAGTTAGGTGAGAGGCCCACTCAAGCCTACGGACTTAGAGTGATCCTCACATGAACATCAGGAGTTGTCAATGGAAGGAGGAGGAGATGGCTATTGGGGAAACCTCATAGTATAACCACCAGGTATTATAAAGCAACGGACTACACATCGTCTCAATCTCCCCTAAACCTCAAAGTCTCATTCTTTTGTTCATCTTGGACAAAAGGTGCATAATGTTGTACCAGTGAGGGTCCTGGTAAGTGGGGTGAAATGGGTAGTCCCTGACATAAGATATCTTCCCCACAGTCTCTCTCATTCCCCTTTGGCGGGATAATGACCTCACTCTTTTCTCCTAGGTTAGTGGAGGACACACATTCAAACAAATAATTGCAAAATGACATGATGTGTGCATTCATAGAGATGTGTAAAAGCTGTGCTGAAGCTAGTGGGGTAGTTAGGAAAATGGGGACAGCTCCCCAGGGAGGGTGTATGAGCTGGACCTTTGCATACACATAGTCAAGAGGAGCACAGAGGAGAGTTGATATTCCTGGGGCACCATGGGAGCAATGGCCTCTCCATGTCACTCAGCTTCCTTCGTGCCTCCTCTCCTCTTCCAATACTCTAGACCCCTCAGGAAGGTGTGAGTTGCTATCTCGCTCTCCTTTCCATTCTGAGTCCAAAAATGGAACCCAGCATGGGAGCCACACAAAAGCACTGCTTGGAGCATCCTTGCACGGAGGACACCCAGGTTTTCAGTGGAATCTTCAAAGAGCCTGAACCACTCGGGAATCTCCATCTGCCTCACCACCTCTGGGATGAAAGCCCCTCATCCTTGAGTACAGCATCCAAAGGCACAGGTTCTCGCTTTGTTAGCTTTTTTTCTTTTTTACTCTCTTGCCACAGAACCGTTTTCTATTTTCATCACCAGGGCAGACGTTTCTACAACAGTCTTTTGAGCCTGGGGACCAAAGCACCATTTATAGCTTTGCTTCTATGGAGAAAAGTGCTTTCAAACGCCCAACATCCAACTTACAAATAAATGATTGAACTCAACTGCTTTTAAGCAAAGAACTTCCTGTAAGGTTTTGCACACTTCAGTGCTAAAGACTGGTGTGCGTGTGCGTGTGTGTGTGTGTGTTAGAATTTCTAAATATGGGCACCAGGTGTTGCGTTTTCAGACTGACCAAGTGTGACTTTTTTTTTTAACCTCTTAAAGCAACAGAATCATATATGTTTCAAAGAACACTTGGCTTAAAAATGGCTAGATCCTCCCCACCAAAAATAAATAAACAAAATAAAAATCAAAGAGCAATACTGAAAATGTAAGGGGAAAAGATATATAATAGCACCATATAAGAAAACAGGTTAATTTATTTTTAACTTCATCATTACAGATTAAGGCAAGCTTCCAAGCACAGGGAGAGATCAGAGATCAAAGCTACCCGCACAAGTTGGTTTTACTTTGAATTCAGCCATCCAAAGAAATAGTCATGATGAGGTTTCTAGTTTGCTTCAAAGCAAGCACGGAACCCTCTTCCAAAAGAGAAAAGAAACAAAAATTTTTTTAAAAAGTTAAAAACCACACAATGAAGATAGCACATACTTTGTCTCCCTCATAAATCATCAGATAATTCATACATTAGAAGGAGTGATCAATTGTCTTTTTGCATTGAAAGAAGACTGCTAGGCTCGGTACTTCATTTCACTGTCCCCCCCCCACCTCTTGATTCCTCTTTATTTCTCTTCTACATCCTTGACTGATCTTCCCTCCTCAGTTTCTTTATTTCTCTCTCACTTCCTCTAATCATAGGGTATGATGTGGTTAGAATTAATGCCCCTGAACCAAAGAAATTAATTTAACTGTAGTTTTTCCCTTTCAAAACTGTGTACTTACTGGCATTACTCAGGATCCATGTCCTATGTATAAACATTGGCATGATGAGGCCTTATCCCTGTAAACATTTGTATATAATTTTCTATGCACATCAATCTAGGTAATTTTTTAAAATAATGCTATTAAATTTTTATAAACTTGCTTATGTGTTTGAATGAAATCCAGTTTTTCCCAGCAAGCGGAGCCAATTATGTGCTATTTAGGATCCAGTGCAAGATGAATACAAGGGGCCCCTGAAACGACAATTTTTAGGGATCTCGAGACGATGATGGCAGACCAGTGAGCCAAGTGTGGGGCTCTGCTGTGTGGGGGCCCCTGGGTGACTGAGCAGGTCACACTCCCATGTAGTTAGCACTGCTGCTATGTATGTCTTTATCAATGAGAGCACAGACACATATAGTTCTCTAGGCTGGCATGAAATTAACAAAAAGTTCACATTGAAAATTAAATAATGTGTCCTCCCAAAACAAATGTAAACATCCTGTGGTAGTTTCTAATACACTTCCTGAGAATTCACTTATTTACCATAACTGTCAGAAAATGTTGTCATTCATTACAGCACCTGGACCAACTGATGGGGAGGGCATTTTGAGTGACTCGTTTCTGAATGTTTTAGAATTTAATGAAATAGAAAGAAATTGTGCTAACAGCAGAAGGAATTTTGAAGTCACTTCCCCCCCAGGGGCTGTAAGCATTTGAAATGTATGAGGAGAAGCGCTGAGTGACGGAGAACATGACTGACATTAGTGACGGAGTACATGACTGACATTAGCTATGGTGTAACTGACAGCTGGATTGATGGAAGGGCTGATAAAGCTGAGAGACCTCTGGAGAATGGGTTTCTCTGGTCCCAACAAATCAAATCATGGCCATATTTTCCACTAAGTGTCCTATGGTTGTAATTGAATGGGGTTTTTACTTTGTCCTGGTCCTTCTGCTGGTCTCAAGGACCTCCTTTTTTACACCCCCTCCAATATCCCCATCCTTTGTCTTCCTGGAAACTACACCTTCCCTGTATGATAATGGAGTCATAGTCCTCTGTCCTTTCTTGATGAATTGGCAGGATATTAGTGGCATCTTCTGTCTAGACTTCTATTGGCTTTGAAGTGGGGAGGACCATTGGTTCATGACACGGAGAAGAGTGTCAGAGTTCCAGTTGCTGGGTGGCTTGCAGACAGATTCCACTGCATTACCCAAGAGCAAATACAAGCCACCATCATGAAATTTACCCTTTCCCCTCAATTGTCCAATCCACCCCCCATAGAGACTCACATGAGCACCAGGAATTTTATCTTTACAACCTTTGGGCACAGATGAGAAAATTGGAACTTTGAGAGATTAAATAACTATTAAAAAGAGCAAAGCTGTGTCTCAGCCACTGCATGGCCTGACTCCTCTTACTCTGTACTGTCTACAGAACTCTGCTATAAATTATAAGACCAAACATTTTCACATTTTCTAAGAAACAATCATATTTATAAGATTGCAAGTGGCGTATACAATCTCCCTGTGGTTTTCTCTATCTTCTGTCCCTCTGTCAGTCACCTTACTGATGCCCATGCATCTCCACCTGTCATCTTCCCTCAAAACCCAGAGGATTCTAATTTCCCAGTCCCCCACCCAAATCCCCACCACTGCCCCCACTCAGATGCTATTAGAAAATAGAGGAAAAAACTAAAAACAGCAAGCCCAGAATGCTCACCAGCAAGGAGAAATAAACTAATCCTCCTTAAAGAAGTTGAAACTACTTCAAGAACATTGGAACATTCAAAAACATAGAGTTGTGTCGCATAAGTTGATGGGCAAAGTGTTGCACCGCTTTGTAAAAATTCAAGTAACGACAAACATAACTGTAGCACTTTATAAAGCTCTTTCACATACACACCTGAACTTCACACCATGTTATGGCATAGTTGCTAATATTAGGTCCATTTGACAGAGGAGAGAACTGAGGCAAAGAGCAGTTATGTGACTTGCCCAGAATTAGTCAACATGAGAAGTGAAGTCATGTTTCTGATCTGGGAGTCCAGGTTCTTTCCACTCTCCCACACAGCTATTTATTGAACTATATCTTCAGCTCAATGCACATTTATTTCTTCTTTTTTCCAAATGACAAGAATGATAATGAGAAAGGGCTGAGAGCCTGCTCTAAATCTCTGCAGCTTACACATCCTCTTGCTGCCTAATTTGGAAATCATTGAACTTTGCTACTCTTTCAAAACCTGAGCAGGCTTCAGATCACTGAAGAAATATGAATTATTTCATTAAAGAATGTAGGACAGCTAGGAAGCTACCCAAAGGAAAAGAAACTCGGACCCAGGACCTCATTTGGTCCACAGAAATAAATTCCAGTGGATTAAATACTTAAATATGAAAATAAAATCAATAAAAAATGAGAAGAGAACATGGGATTTCCCCTTCCCACAAGAAAGGGCCAATTTTGTAATATCTAAACAAGTCCCAGAACTCAATGAGAAAAATATAATACATCCAGTAGAAAAATATGCAAAAGTTATAAATGGATGACTTATTGAAATACACATTACCCTTAAATAGAGATGCACAACCTATTGCATATTAAAGGAAAGGCAAGTGAAAATTCCACTGGAATATCTTTGTCCAGATGTCAGATTTTCAAAAAAAAAAAAAAACCCAAAGTTTGGTAACATACTGTGTGCTAAGTGTGAAGAAAATGGAGAAAATGGACCCATTATGCCTGTGGTGTGTAATCTGAGTGTAAATTGCTACATCCTCAAAGAGCAATTTTCAGATTTCTATAAGGATTTAAATGCACATATGGAGGATTTCAGCAAATTACTGGCCATCAAAGTGTCTGCGTACATGATGGAGCCTAGACGTTACTCTAAACCTCAGGTTATTTGCACAGCCCTGGAGCTGGAGGACCATGAGGACAGAGAGGCCTCTACCTACACATTAAATAGACATCAATAAGCACTCATCTTAACAAGTGACACCTTTTTTGAAAGTGAACTTTTTTTTTAGAAAATGTTTAAGTTTACAGAAAATTGAGCAGAAGGTACAGAGATGTCCCATATACCTCCTGCTCCACACATGCACAGCGGTTACGGTTAATAAACCTGCATGGACACATTATTATCATCCAAAATCCACACTACATTATGGTTCACTCTGTGTGTTGTACATGGGTTGTTCTATCAGTTTGGACAAATGTGTAATAACTGTGATAGTGCCATACAGAGGAGTCTCATTGCCCTAAAAATCCTCTATGCTATGTCTATTTGTTCCTTTAATTTTCATGATAAACTGAAAGAAAAATGTTTATTATGCATGTTTTAATTATGAGGAATTCATGACTCAGAGAGGTCAACTTTCTTGCTCATGGTCACAAAGCTGCTAAATGTCAAAGCCAATCTCAATGCCAGGACCAACCTCTATGCTTACAGAACTGCTGCCTCCACCCTGTTCATACTGCCAGCTACACTCCCCAAAGCTGGGAAGGTGGAGGGACCTGTGTTACATGATACTCATGATACTCATGATACTCAGGATCCTCAAAATGTGATGATCAGACTGAGGCATCGAGAGCCTGGACACGGCAAGAAGGAGGCTGACTACAGCCAGGAAGTGGGTTCTCGCCAGACACCAAATCTGCTGGCATTGTGATCTTGGACTTGCCAGCCTCCACAACTCTGAGAAACAGACATTTGTTGATCAAGTCAAAAACAAAAAAAAAAAAGTTGGTCCAACGAATGGGTGGCACAATCCTGATGTTGGCCTTTGCAGATAAAAAGGTTGTTGCACAAAGGAAGAAGCTTGCAAAGTGGAACCCCAAACAGAGGAGGCGAAAAGGAAGGCCATTGAAATCTTCAGAAGTAAAGTCATTTATTCGTGATACTCTGGACTTTCTCCAACAGGGACTCTGCTTTACATCCCAAAGACCTTTTAAAACAGAAAATGCTGACACCAAGTGGTAACAAGCAGAAAGAACCATGCCCAGAGGCAGCGCTGGAAGTGAAGCCCCAGTCTGGCCCGCTTACGTGCCACTAGCTCCCAGGCAAACTGGCTTGTCCACGGCACCACCGATGGGTTAATCTCGCAGCACCTCTCAGATGTGTTCATCAAAGTTTGCTCCCTAAAAGCTGAAAATTCCTTCTCTGCCATCAGAATGCCAGGTGTGCTTCTGAGTCCTCATTTACACTGCCTTGGTCTAGAGTGTGTGCATGTGTGGATGGCGAATTCACAGGCACGCAGGATCGACGCACACTTGTGTATTCATAAGCTCATGTATCAGGAACAAAATCACTTATCTTACCTTCTGTGTACGGAGGAAATATGAGCTTCGTTATTTGATCCACGGAACAATTGATTTTCCTTTCTTGTGGCTGGGGTGTGCAAGACAACTAAAGTTTAGTCCCTTCTAGTCATCAGTCCGATCCAATAATTTCAACTGTCCCATTATATGACTCTGGTTTTTTGTGCTTGGATGACTCCAGGAGGTCAACATCTTTCAGAGTTCTGCTCTCTGTCCCCAAGGCGGCACCTAGAGATATGGGATAATCATGTGGGGATCTGTCCTGGTGGCACTGGGGTACAATGTTTCAGAGCATGGCTGATGAAGTGGAACTAGTACTCAAAGGGAAGGTGATACCTTCTTTGAGTGTCCTACCTTCTGCCACCTGGTACTCACCTGGTACTCACTTGCTCAGTGGTGCAAGTTTAAGTTACCCACAATATTGATGAGAATGCTCCATCAGTTAAAAGCAGTTATTTTACTTAGCAAACCCAAATATCAAGAGAGAGTAAGGAGCTGGGCACAGCCATGCATGCCTGTAATCCCAGCAACCTGCGAGGCTGAGGCAGAAGGATCACAAGTTCAAGGCCAGTGTCCAGAACTTAAGGAGACCCTGTCCCAAAATAAAATAATGAAAAGGGTTGGGATATAGCTCAGTGGTAGAGGGCCCCTAGTTTTAATTCCCAGTACCAAAAAAAAAGGGAGTAGGGAGAGTGGGAGGAAGACTAGGAAGGAAATCTATGACTTTTTTTTTTAGCTTTATATAAAGAAAGACAAAGCAGAGGTATCCATCTCAGTCATGCTTCCCAAACATTCTGAACCGGTAGTTTCAAAGCCTTGGCAGCAGAAGAGGATTTTGTGCAGCTTATAAAAAGCACGATACCCCATTGCATCCCTATCCTCTGAGATTTTGATTCCACTGGTCTACAACAGGGCTTGTTCATTGTTAAAGGCTAAGGTAGTTCTATCATGTAGCCAGGGTTGTGAACCAAAAGTTTAAGCATTAAAAAAAAATTATATAACACTGCATGTAACAAGCAAGCACTCTTTTTGTTTTTCACCCTTTACTGTGGACTGAATGTTTGTGTCAACCTACCAAAAATAATTTACATAGTAAGCCCTAATCCACAGTGTGATGGTATCTTGAGGTGAGGACTTTGAGAGTTAACTAGGTCACAAGGGTGGAGCCCCAGCCAATGGGATTAGTGCCCTTACAAAAAGAGACATGAGATTGGTGATCTCTCCCTTTTTACTACATGAGGATACAGTAAGAAGGTGGTCATCACTGGTCTACAAACCAGGAGGGATTCCTCACTAGAAAGTCAACTGGTACTCCAGAATGGTGAGAAATAAATTTCTATTGTTTAAGCCACCCAGTCTATGGCATTATTGTTATAACAACCTGATTTGAAGAAGGCACCATAGTGAGCCAGGAGACTCTAAGGAGTGGAATTTGCCTACTTTTCTTCTTAGAGGTAGCAACCTGCTCTAGGATTTACTTTATACCCCTGCCCTTCACTGCAAGCTGTCTAAATCAAACCCCTTCCTTCAGTGGAAGCTCTTACTGCTAGACCCTCTGCTCTTCTACCTTTTCTAGCAGAGTGTGACTGACTAGAAGAACACAGATTTACCTCCTATGACACCAAATAGCCTGAGGTCTTTTGAAAGGAGCCAGCCTCCTTACACCACAGTAGCATATCGTTGGTATAAGTTAAAACATTTTAGTTAAATATAATCACATTTAGCATGTAACTATAAGCTATTGTCTCTACAATTTTAAAACACTGAATATGACATTTTTGACAATTTAGAAAGTAAACAATTACTCACAAGCCTTTATAAAAAAAATTACTTTATTGTAAATGAGTCCCTGCTCCCCCATTCTCTTTAAGAAACATTTAAAATACATTTCTCAAATTTTTTGCATGAAGAACTGAGTTTGGTACCACATTTGTGATGTGAAGTTGTTTCTGCTGGGCCGTTGAACCCCTTTTTCCTCCCAGGTGGTGATAAAAGACTTTCACTTCCTGGCAAGGAACAAGAGAGGGTTTTGCCTCCATCCCCAGTAAAACCAGCTTTAGAGAAAGAGTCTGGCACAAACGCTTGCGGGCCAAAGCCCTCCCCCTCTAGAGTGTGTCATTGACAGAATTCCCATTGATCTCTCTGGGTAGAAGCAGAAATGGTGTTCCTAAGCTTTCATTAGGGACTGCCTACTATATATAAGGACCTGTGCTAAGCTGTTTAAAGCATGCAAAGAAGGATAAAATCTAACTGGGAAGATAATCCATGCTTGTCCACATAAAGAAAGGTAGGTAGGGACAGAAGGGAATAAAATAGGGTATTAAAGGTGTGTGTAACTTCTCAGGAAGCTGGCCCTGAGATGATGGGGATTGGTGGCTACTAGGGTTGGGCTTGGAATCAACATCTGTGGGGCAGTGACGAAGCAGATTGGGCAGGGGGAAGAGTGGAACCACAATAGAATTCCCACACAGGTTGTGCCAATCTAATAGGACATGCTGGAGCTTGGTGGCCTGAAGAGTTGTCACCCATTGAAACCAGCTGGACTGGCCTTCACCATCTCCCCTGGCTGTCCCCAGGGAGGGTTTGTGTGTTTGTTTGTTTGTTGTGGTGCTGGAGATTAGAACCCAAGGCCTGGTGCATGTGAGGCAGCTGGGCAAGCACTCTACCAACTGAGCTATATCTCCAGCCCAAGGAGAGTTTGGACTGTAGGTAGGTAGCTCTCTTCATCAGTGAGCTTTCAGCTCCCAGCATTCCTGTCCTGAAGGGGGCTCTGGGCAGCACACCACAGCATCCTCTACAGGGGGCTATCGTGACCTTGAAGATAAACATTTATAGCAGGAAGGGAAGGGGTCCATTGCTAAGGGACCTGGAGAAAGTAAGGGATTTGAAGCACATTATCATCAGTTTCCATTTGTCAATCATTTTCACCCATGACCAGCTCAAACTTCTAGAGTCACAAATACTACTGTGGAGTCAAATTTGCTTCATCAAATCCAGAAAAGAGCAGCTGAAATACTCAACAGACTCTTTTCAAACCATAAAAGTAAAACACATTTAAAGTTGGATTTAACTCCATGTACCTTAATTTGGGTTTTGATCCTATT
The DNA here is from genome assembly GCA_004024805.1 of Geosciurus inauris. NCBI lineage: Eukaryota > Metazoa > Chordata > Mammalia > Rodentia > Sciuridae > Geosciurus > Geosciurus inauris. Next base: position 87,838 of record PVHX01005261.1, on the reverse strand, counting down.
GTTTTCCAATTTGTTGTCTAAATGATTATAAAATTCTCTTAAAAATTTTTTTTTTTCTGACTTGTCTCCATGGTCTAGCACATGGGGACTTATCCTCTAGTCCCCATTCCTACTGCTCTTAGTTTCTTTCAGGTATTTGTTCAAAGGTTACCTCCTCAGTAAAACCTTCTTGGATCAACTTAGTTAAAGTTACCACTCCAACCTCATTCTGACAGGCCCTATCTCCTTTCTTTTTTTAAAAAAAAATTTATTAATTCTAATTAGGTATACATGACAGCAGAATGCATTTTGATTCATTGTACACAGATGGAGCATAACTTTTCACTTCTCTGGTTGTATACAATATGGAGTTACACCATACATGCAGTCATACATGAACCTAGGGCATTGATGTCCATCTCATTCCACCATCTTTCCTGCCCCCGTGTTCCAACCCCTCTTCTCCCTCCCCTTTGACCAAAGTTCCTCTATTCTTCCCATGCCCCCTCCCACATTATGGATCAGCATCCACTTATCAGAGAGAACATGTGGCTTTTTGTTTTTTTTGAGATTGTTTTACTTCGCTTAGCATGATATTCTCCAGCTCCATCCATTTACCTACAAATGCCCTAATTGTATTCTCTTTTAATGCTGAGACATATTCCATTGTGTATATATACCACAGTTTTTTTTTTTTTATCCATTCATCTATTGAAGGGCATGTAGGTTGGTTCCACAGTTTAGCTATTGTGAATTGAGCTGCTATAAACATTGAAGTGGCTGTGTCACTGTAGTATGCTGTTTTTAAGTCCTTAGGGTATAGACCGAGGAGTGCCTATCCCCTTTCTTTACACAGCATTCACACCAACTGGCCTACTGTAGTTTATTCAATGATTTTATTTATTGTCTGTTTCCTTCTAATAGAATGTAAATTCCCGGAGCAGTGATTGCTGTATTCAGTCTGCCCGCCCATGGCCCAGAACATCCCTGGAACATGGTAGGCACCATAACAACTGTTCAATGAATGGCTGCCTCCAGTTCCATCTGCTCTCTCTTCACCGTTTGTGATAGTGCCCAGGCTGGAGCCCCAGCTTTGGGTCTCCACGTCTCCAGAGTACCCCTTTACTAGACTCTTCTCCAAGGGGTTACAAATCTACAAGCTAAATGTCCAGGGTGTTCTGAGGAGGAAGCACTTCATGAAGACCTTACAAGTGACCTTTATTACGAGTAGTTTATTATATCAAAAACTTTTTGACTTCAGCTCCTGAACTTTGGAGCTGAGAAATCAAGCCAAATCATCTTCCCAATGATGAAGTGGGTGTCATGGCTGGTGGCAGTGGTGTGTTGCATCAGCCCACGCTGCACATGAGCACCAGTGGTAAGGAGTTTGGAGCTTTGAAAGCCAGCCGCTGACATCCACTCATGTCCACAACTGATCCGACCCTCCCTCACTTCTTCACCTTTATCTCCTGCCCATTCCTCCCTTTTGAGCACCACATACACTTCCGTTCCACAGAAAAACCTTCCCCCAGTGCCTGAAACAGCTGCTAGTCATCGCTCCCCAAGCCATTCCTTCACCTCCATGGCCCATGGCACTCCCACCCCACCCTCAACCAAGGACCAACAGCTCAGCCGGTCATCAGGCCTGTCATCTGACTTCAGGCTGTTCCCATTCATTACACCATCTCGTTCACATTTTAGGATGATTTTCCCCTAATTGTGTCTCTCCCCCTCTCCAACTCACCTCACTGCCTGATGAATTTTCCTAAGGCCCCATTTTGGTCACAGTTTGCTTCTGCTTAAGCATCTTCTTTAACTCCCAAATTTATTCTTTGCAAATAATATTCCAACTCTCCTATTCCAACTCTTCTTGGAGGCACACACCTCTGACTTTTTCACTTCCATACCTTATGCTCAGGCTGTAGCCCACTATTTTGTGATCAGCTGGAGTTTAATAAATTTGTATGAGTAAAGACTAGAAGTCACAGCTAAGTTGTTTCCGTCAATTCCCTCAATATGTCATTTCTCATTTTGTGAATGAAGGTAAAACCCCATACAATATCTAAAATATAGGACTTCCTTGTACTTATTAGGCATGCAGAATAGATAGATGATAGATCAATTTGTATGTATAAATATACAGATTGCTTCTCAATGGCAAGTAGCAAATTTTCCAAGATTTTTGTCACACAAGAGACTCTACCAGTTTTCCTGGCAGTTCTAAGCTCCAGGGACACCTGCTGCCAAAAACCAAACACAGCTGTTCAGGCAACAGAGGAAGCTGGTGCTCAGTAGAAAACCAAAACAAGACCCTGCCCGCACAATCAAGGATGGCAAAGTTCCCAGATCTACAGCTTGAACTAAATAGATGAACTAGGGTGTCTGATATAAGAGAAAATAAAACTGCCGGAAACAGAAGTTTTCTCTCTTAAACTGACTTCTTCCAAAGTGTGCAGAGAACAACAGCTGGACTCCTAAGGATAAAAATAATGTTTGTTGATGAGAAGAGACATCACTTTTCCACCAACCAGGGAAAACCTGCCCCCTGTTCCCTGAAGCCCGCTGCTTTCACGTCTTGATAGAGTTCTTTAAGAACAATCATGTGGACACCAACTAATACCCCAAGTGGGGAAAAATCAGGATTTAACTCAGAGTGGTGGGCAGGGATCACATGTGCTGCTTCCTCTCAGCTTTCATCACCCAACCAGGCAGGACCACCAGTCAGTGCCTGCCAGCAACGGGAGTGGCAGGGCGAGGAGGTGGAGGGGACAGTGACCCAGCACCCACACGGGTCAGGTGCTGGTTACCATGTTACCCTGTCCATTCCATGCAATGCTATGAGGTCAGCACTGGGACTGCTACTTTCTAAATCTGAAGCTGAGAATCCCAGCGGTTCAGGAACTTGCCCAAGATCACACACACCTGCTTGCTCAGTGGCAGGTGGTTCCGGCTTGTTTCATTCTGGCACCCCCAGCCCCCCAACTGTGTACTACGGGGTGTTCTAAGTGGTCAGCAGAACAAACAAAATAAAAACAAACTGGGAATATGCTGGGCAGAACAAAATTAACCAGGTGTCTTTACTGCAAGGCTTCTCAGAACCTGCAGTGTTTTAATACACATTGCATGGAGTTTGTCTGGGTTCCCCAAATTCAATTCACAGCAGACATTTTTTTTTTTTTGTACCAGGGATTGAACCTAGAAGTGCCTAATCACTGACCACTGAGCCACATCCCCAGCCCTATTTATTTATTTCTTTATTTATCACTGCAGACCTTTTTGTTTGACCTGAATGCTCCATGGAGTTAGCATTCCCTGACGCCCACACTGGGAATCAATTTCAGGCCCCTCTGGTCTCATTGAGAACTTGGGTTTATTCTTGAGTGGGCCTGACACCATGTGTTTAAGGATTCAGGGAAAGCAAAAGACCATAGAGGGGCTGGGGTTGTGGCTCAGTGGTACAGCGCTTGCCTAGCATGCATGAGGCACTGGGTTCGATTCTCAGCACCACACATAAATAAATGAATAAAATAAAGGTCCATCAACGACTAAAAAAATTAAAAAAAAAAAAAAAAGACCTTGGAGAAGGGCTCTGGTAGAAATACCTAGGAAGTGATGGGGGAGACAGGGAAGGGACAGGGGGAAAGGAGAAGCTTGAGCCCTGCGACTACCGGGGAACAGTTGTGAGTGCGCACTGTATGCCAGTACTCTTTGAAATGCTCATTTAGCTTTCATAAGAGAGGTATTATTATAACCCCCATGGCAGAGATGAGAGAATTGAGGCACAGAAAGGCTTTGTAACTCACCTAATGTCACACAGCTCGTGTCTGAGTGTTGAGTTCAAATAGCCTGGCTCCTTAATTCCTGTTTTCTACTTGCTTGTGTGGAACAGACATTCAGATGGGAATGCGTAGGGTGGAGAAAGGAAGTCAGGAGAGAAGATTCATATCGTCGCTGCACAAACAGTGTAAAAGCTTAATAATAGCAACTTACATTTGAATTCTAATGTAATTAGAATTCTGCAAACATTTACCGGTGCCTACCTTACCAGGTACTATGCTAGGTACTGAGGATTCAGCTGTGAATACAGTAGACTTACAGTCCAAGGGGATAAGATCATTTCAACACAGGATGGCATGTGCTGCTCTGGGGGGACAGACAGTGGAGCAGGAGGGTGCCTGACCCAAACTTAGCACAGCCCTTGGACATTTTATGCAGGACTTTCCTTTCCAGATGATGCTTGAGGGGAAGAGAAGTTGGTATGAAAGTATTTCAGGAGGAACAGACCTTCTTACCCCAGGACCTGACCAACAGTTTGGAATCCTGGGAACAGCACAGTGTGGTCCTCTTTGAGCTGCTTCTGCAGAAAGTGCAGGGTGCTGGGGCCTCCCTACTCTCTAACCTAGTCGTAGTGCACATACAGTAACATCCCCTCAGCTGGAAGTCGCCACAGCCATCAGCCAGTTCTCAGCTTGATCCTGGGCATGGCAGGAACAGGAATGGTCCCCCAAATTCCATGTGCTCCCTGAATTTCCCAGGCCTGCTGCTATTAGGACAGGCTGGGTGACTATTTTTGGCCAATGGGCTATGGGCAGCAGTAATGTGTATCATTTCCAGGGCAAAGCATATACTCCTGATGCAAGATCCGCAGTGCTCTCTTCTCTGCTGCAGTGGCTGAGGTGGCTTCATAGTTCAGATGCTACAGACACAAACGTGTGAAGCCTCCATCAGCTGAGTCTCGAATGGAGCTGAGCCCTCCACCAATGAGTAGCATGAAAGGAAAACAAACTTTGAAGGTGTTAGGCAGACACAAAGTGTTTGGGAATTATTGAGCAATCTGCTGGAGCAAGAGGGTGCTCAACAATTGATGCAAGTATCTCCAGAAAATTATGGTATACTAAGATGGAATTAATTCCTGCCATTGGCAGCAATGCCAATGGGTAAAATAAGAACTGACAGTGTTTTGGTACAGTGTTTCAAAATTTTCAAGGCACTTCATGAGCATGATCTAATTTAATCCCTGAAATGATAATGAGACTTTGGTGTCCTCGGACTTATTTTAAGGTGGTGCTTAAGGATTGCACTACTCCCTTTGTGGAGTTGTGACCATGTGTTAGTCCATTTTCTGTTTCTGTAACAAAATACTCAAGACTGGGTTATTTCCAAGAAAAGAGGTTTGTTTGGGTTCACAGTTCTGAAGGTTGGGAAATTCAAAAATATGGGGCTTGTGCTGCCTCAACCCATGGTGGAAAGCAGAAGGGCAAGTGGATGTATTTGGAAGGGATAAACATGGAGGATGGCTCCAGTTCATAACAACTCACTCCTGTGACAATTAATCCAGTCCCATGACAGTGAGTACTTACTCCCATGAGGAAGCCATTCATCCCTTAAAGGCTCCACCTCCCAATGCCACCACAATGGCAACCAAATTTTAATGTGTATTGGAGGGGACAAACCATAGCACAACGGCTTCCCCTGTCATAACTGTGATCCTAGTATGAGTCACTTTATGCCATTGGAAAGAACCCTCTGAGGCAGAAAAAAGGAATTAGAAGTCATGAACTCCATCTGCAGAGTCAGTTTCAGTAAATTATCAAAGCCAGGTGGAAACAAATCCCCTTGCTTTCTTCAGCACTGCTGTCCTATTTCAGTGGCAACTTGCCTGGGGAAGATATGACTTTCACATGGAATACAAAGGTGTTTCTCCTTCTGCCTTGCCTATGCTATGGGACCAGGAAACATGTTCAACTACTGATTAGCTTACTTGGAACCACCTAATTGCCTTTGAATCATAACTCTTCACTAAGGTCACATGGTGTAAACTCAAGGAAATCTTTTTTAAACTAATTTGCTTTGTGATTACAAAGCATGGTTCGTATTTGTTGTAGAAAATTTGTAAAACACTGAAAGTGTGAAGACATAAAAGAAATCATGAATAAAAACAATGACCTATGAAATCCACTATTTTAATGTTTGGTTTGCCCTGTGTCTTTCTAGTCTTATTTGTCAAAATCCATGTCATACAGTTATCACTATATTGTAGATTGATTTTACAAAGATTATATTATGAACATTTACCCATGTTGTTTAGTGGTCTCATTTGAATGATTAAGGTGGCTGCATAGTGCTCCACTAAGCCTATCAATCCCCTATCACTAGATGTTCATACTGTTTCTAAGTCTTCCCTTGTATAGGTAATGTGGCAAATTATCTAGGTACATATATATTATGTGTCTCTCTCCTAAAAAAAAAAAAATGGAAATGTCAGGTTGAGGGATTTGGACATCTTAAGGATTTTTTTTCACTCTGTGGTCAGATTTCTCTTTAGAAAGAGTGTGCCTCCAGGACTATAAGAGTCCCCATTCTCTACACTCTCACCTCCATTGGACATTTTATCAGTCAAGGTCCAGTTAGGAAAATGAAAAAGCACACTATGGATTTCAACAGAGGGAATTAAATTTAGGGGATTTGTTTAATGGGCTCTGAAGCCTGAAAAGAAGCAAAAGAAGATACTCAGAAAGTGACTTCAGGAATAATGTCCCATTCCTAGGGAAGGGACAACAAAGGGGTGTAGCTAGGGTTGTTGAAAACTAGAAGTTTGGAGTAGGGTCCCCGTGGAGCTGAAACACAGACTTCTGAAAAGGGGGGCTGCCTGCTGCTGGCATCATCCACATTCATAGGCAAATCCCTATAGAGCTGGGACCCCGATTTTTGAGAAAGAGGTATTGCCTGGGTGGTGATGGTATGTTGGAAGGGCATAAAGAAGCTGAATCTGGTTGTGCCAGATTCAGAGACTTTTACCAATGACTGCTGCCTGAGTGAAGAGCCATTCCTAGAAGATGCTGACAGTAACAACAAACAAAAGCACCAATTCCTTCTCCAGCTCCCCCCACTTACAGCCTGCCCCCTATTGGCAGAACCTAATAGGCCCAGCTAGTGAATGAGAAATAGGATCTGCCCAGTTCCCACTCCAGCCTGGTGGAACCCATCAGAGAAAGATAGATTTGGAGCTGAGAGATAAATAGCCTAATCACCATACAGGCATCATCACATTTAAAATTTTTGTTGGTAGCTCAGGAGGCCAAGACAAGAGGATCATGAGCTCAAAGCCAGCCTCAGCAATTTAACAAGGGTTGCCTAAGCAACTCAGCAAGACCCTGTCTCTAAATCAAATAGTTTTTTAAAAAGTGCTGGGGGGGCTGGGGCTGTAGCTCAGTGGCAGAGAGCTTGCCTAGCATGCGTGAGGCCCTGGGTTCAATCTTCAGCACCACATATAAATAACAAATGAATGAAATAAAGATCCATCAACAAATAAAAAAAAAAAGGGTCGGGGATGTGGCTCAGAAAGCCCCTTTGGGTTCATAGCATGAATCATGACATTAGTTAATATGATATTTTGATGATATAATAGTTTTATAAAACATATAGATCAGATTTCAGATTGAAATAGGATGGCTGTAAAAACAAAACACAAGTTACTACCGACATTTATTTAAAATGCTTCCCCTATGTCACTCTACCTAGCAGGTTAGATGGCTATCTTAGCCCTCCTTTTACAGATGGAGAAATTTGAGCCTTAAAGAAGTTAAGCAACCTGCTCAGGGTCACAGCTTCCAAGTAGTGGAAATGGAATTTTTTAAAATATTTTTTTAGTTTTCAATGGACCTTTATTTATTTATTTATTTACTTACTTACTTACTTATATGCAGTGCTGAGGATTGAACCCAGTGCCTCACACATGCTAGGCAAGCGCTCTACCACTGAGCCACAACACCAGCCCTAGAAATGGAATTTTGATGGCCAGTCTGACTTCAATGCCTGAACTCTTGTCCACATCTTTACCAGCTTTACTGTTTGGGTGGCATGCCTTTACCATCCATACAGTGGCTACACCCTGGGAATGAACACAACCACCCCAGACTCTGGCTAGACGACTTTGCCTTCTCCATGCCGTGAGACCAATTGGTAGCTAGGACTGCTTCTGACATAAACATCCAGCAACAAGGCTCCAAATAGATTCTTGTCCAAATGCTGATCTCAAGCAAACAATCATAGTATTCTGGAATCTCAGAACTGCATTAAAGATCCTTCCAGATGTTTTAATTCCTCTGTAATATTTCAGTAAAGAGTTGTCCAGCATCTGCTTGAACACTTTTCTAACATACCATATACAAAGCAGCTCTCTATATTTTTGACAGCTGTAGTTATTAAAAAGTTCTTACTTGCAGAGCTGAAATCTATTACTCTACAACCTCTACCTGAAAATTTCTGATTTTGCTTTGCTGAGCAACACAGAGAGCTTTGCAGATGCTTGAACGTGGCTCCATCACTCCTCCCCTAGTGTTGTGGCGAGGTACTCATGTGCTTTTTGGACTTTTTGCCAAAGTCCTAAGTAATATGACAGAGAAGGTGGGCAGAGCTCAAATTTGTTACTGGGGAAGACCTGTGTATAGGAAGGCTTCTTTGTGGTGAAGAGGATGTGTTTTCTTCATTGGACAAATATTAGTTCAAATCCTGGCTCAATTATTTCTTAGTTGTCACCATTTACTAACTCTATTAATAAATAACTGTCATCAAGCCGTTTTTAGACAAATGAAGATGGCCATACCTACCTGACGGTAGCTCTTTTAAGGATTCAGTCAGCAGAGATTGGTAAGTGCTTGTCCTGGCCACATAGTAGGTGCTCAAGAAATGAGATCAATAATTGTGTTGGTGAAAGTCATAAACTTTATTTTGCCTAGAAAGTAATAAAAATGTCTTTTTATGGCAGTGATTGTTTGCTAAAGTGATTCTTAGCTGAAGTCACAGCCTATTGCAAAAGATAGATTATGTAACTATTTTAGAGTTATATAATAGACTACTCTCTAGATAACCTTAGTCCACTGAGAAAACTGCTCTTGGCATCTGAAGACCTGAATTCATGACCTTGTTTGGCTCCTTATTCTGTGGTCTTGAGTACTTATCTGAGCCTTGGTTTCCTTATGTATAAAACGCACCCACACAAGTGAATGTGTAGTCAGTGCCCACCACAAAGTACTGTGGAGCAAGTAGAAGCAGCAGAGTTGAACACAGATCTGAAAAACAGTGCTGGGTGAAGCAGTTCTGGGTGACAAGGAGAATGAGAAATGTAGCCATGTCCTTTATGTAAAATCAAAACAACCACATGCAACCTGTAACATATGCAGATTCCAGCAATGCTTGTCTTTGAGAAGAGAAAGCAAGTGAGTTGGGAATCAAAAGGAATCAACAAATAAACACAACAGAAGGCCCCAACCCATTCAGATATGAGTAAGTAATGTGCAAACAATGAGGCTTCCCTACCTTCTTCACAAGGTTATTCTGTTCTGAGGAGCTAATGAGATTATGCATAAGGAAACAAAAGTTAATTTGCTATTTTCAGTAAGATCTCCATATTGGACAGAGAAACTGAACAGAGATAGACATTTCTTCAGCAGGAAGCTGTTGTCAGGTCAGTGCCCACAAAGCCTTGCCCTCCTGCAGAGTCTGCCAGTGAGATGACATCAGAACCCTCATACAGGAGGGTGGCAGGCTCCCCCTCAGTTCTGGAGACATCACTCTGGAGACATCATAGCCAGGGGTAGAGCAATCTCTTCCCATGGATCCACTGCAAACAGCCCACTTGGGTCCTCGGAAGAAGAGACCCAGGCAGACGAGGGCCTCCATGACCTCCACTCCTCATGACATCAGATTTCAAGATTTGGTCCTCTTCATTTTGGAGAAGAAAATGGGCACCACCCGCAGAGCCTTCCTCATGGAGCTGGCCCGCAGGAAAGGGTTCAGGGTTGAAAATGAGCTCAGGTAGGACATCACAAATTCACTTGGTAGATAAGCAGGGGCTTTGTGAATAGCTTCATTGGAACCCAAGGATTCTGGGCTTTCTTCCACTTATGGAGGAAGGGATGTTCCTACTGGGAGAGCAGTAGATAAATCTAAAACCATAGAACAGATATGAGTCAATCAGTTAAAGTAAGTGAGATTTTGAAACTAGTTGGCACCAAAAGATAAGGTGAAATTTCTTATCTTTCACTATTATGAGTTATCTAGGGATGATAAACAGAAAGCTAGTTGGAAACCATTTGATTTCAATTTTGACCAAATAGAACAAAATACCAAGTTTGCCAAAAAGCATCAGCTACTTTGGGGCAGAAAGGGTGATTTGATTGCTTGGGTCTTACCTAAATATCTGACTGTGCTCAGTGTCTGTGACGGGTTAGGTGTGGTGACTAGCTGGCTCACCACAGCATCCAAATGTGGCCTCAGTCATGCTTTTCTGAAGAGCAGTCCAGGTGGGGTTCAGAGAGGGAGGCTGGTTAAAGATTCAGTGACAGCTTGTCCAGGGGTGGCAGATACCCCACTTATGTGAGGTGATCCAAGCCCAGGCAAGGAGGAAATTGAAACAACCATTTTGGCCACCCACTAATCCTTCAATAGCAGGTATCCTTGTTGTTTTTCTCACTGGTGTGTAAGTTCTTCACTGGTCTCAAACAGATGAGGAGAAAACAGAACAAAATCCAGAAGCAAGTGGGATAAGAACCTTGACAAAAATGATAGTCCCCACGTCAGACCTGCCAAGGACTGGCCATGGGGACAGATTCACACAATTCACTGGCTGCGACTATGCAAGGAAGAGATTGACCTCAATTTTTTCATAAAAAAATTAAAGAATTCTGTGTGAAAAAGGCATTTTGATTTTAAAAATAGCCTTTGATATTTAAAAATACAACCATCAAGCATTTCTTGCTGATGAAATATGATCTTCAAAATGCTGGGGTGACATGCTCCAAAAATCAATATTCAACTATGTTAAATTTCACAGCTCCATCATTCATTGAATATTGACTTTTCTTTTTGTTCAAATGCCCCACTCAGAAATTCCTGAGTTTCCAATGATTTCTCCCATGTCTCCTTTTCTCCCTTTCTTCCTTTTTTTCTAAAGCCTTTATAGCCACCCTCACTCTCATTCTCTAAAATCCTTTCCATGAAGTCCTGAATCTCATCTGATTATTAAGTCTGCCTAATCTTAGAGGCTTACAGAAAGTGTTAGAATAGGAAAGGGAAAGGATTATAGATGAAGAGGCTGAAAACAAGAATTTTTTAAAAAAATTAACAAATTAAAAGCCCCGGGGCTTCTTTTCATGGTTAAGCAATGTTGCCAGGGCCAGAGAGGAAGGTGAAAGCCGGGCAGTCAAAACACCCCTTAGATGGAAAGTTCTGTTGTCCAAGTGTCGGGCAGGGGCCGGCTGCCTTAGTTACAGATGTAGCCATGGATACATACGAGGTGGCTGACGCTGGTACTTAGGCAGATGATGGGCAGCAAGTTTCTTGTGTTGGCAGAAGAACCACCAAAGCATCGGTGCCTCAGATGCCTGCTGCCAGGGACCCAGCCCCACTGTTCCGGTGACAAAGGAAATGGGTGCCTGGGGAGCAAACTGCTCTGTGCATGTGATGGGGCAAAGTTCCCAAGCTGGTGGCTCAGAAGGCACACTAAATGCAAATAAACCACAGGAAGTACAAGTTCTAGCTCTCAAACCGAATGTCTGTACATAGATATATAGACTTTAATGAGAAAAATAAAAATTATTGTAAGTGGATGTCTCTAGATAAGAAATCTGTGGATCTCAAATCCTGGCTCAAATCTGACCCTTCCTGGCCTTGTGGCATGAGGCAAAGTCCCTCTTTCTTCACTGACCTTGGTTTCCTAATAAATAGTCTGTTTGGTGTGATGACCAAATGAGATAATGGATGTCAATGTGCTTTGATAAATTTAAGAAGTTAAACAAATGTAAAATGTGATTATTTTCTTGTTAATTAGTGGAACCCATTGACACGCACAGTAAAACCTTAGGAGAGGGTTCTTTCTCTACTCTGAACTAAGTCAAAAGATAGAAGCAAATCAAACAAAGACAGGAAGGAAACACATCAAAATGTTGCAAGTGGTTATTTGGGACGGGTTGGGGGTAGTAGGGAGAGATTATGGCTATTTGTATTTTCTGTGTTTTCCAAATCTATTTGCAGTAAGCATGTTTTAAAAATGGAACTAACAAAGAAATGTAGTTTCTAAAAGAGACTTCTCAACAGTGAAAGCTATGCCTTTTCTAGTATATAAAATCCAAAAACAGAGGAGCTAAGAAAAAAATTGATATGGTCTGAGACAGGCAGCAGTTCCCATACTTTCTAGCACCCTCTTTGGATTTCAAGAACATTAAAATTTAGGGAAAAAAAACCTGAATTACCTGGGTCTGAACACCTATAGTAGAAATGGTGCATCTTAATATATTGAACGTTCCGGAGCTATTTCTTTATCTCCAGCAGGTGTGTATCATATTGGGGTGGGACTTCATTAATGTTTATGTTATATTGCAAAAGACATGCTATTCAATGCTTCTCGGGAAGCTGATTCTTGAAACAAATCAGGGGAGGTATCAAGTCCCTGGAGGAATTTTTGCACACTGGTTAAAAGGATACAGAATTTCATTCCATGACCAGTATCCTAGATTTTTGAACAACTTCACAGTCTTCAACTCCCCTAGGACAGGCTGGGGAAGGGTCAGGATCTACTGCTTCTATGCTTTTATTTCTCCCTAGGCAGCTATTCGAGACCTCCTTCAGTCAACAGCTGTCCTCTACAAGAACATTGGCTAAGTCCTCTCTGTGGCCTGACTCAAATCATTGATGTGAGGCAGACAGCTATGATCAGGAAAGATGGCACTCCATATTTACACCCACCTAGCAGCTTCACACTTGCTAAACACCATTCCTCAAACAGCTGGGAACCCACCAGAGGACCCCTGTGGGGCCCTCCATAACTCACCCACAATGGACAGCACAGTCTTCAATAAAAGCAAGATACAGCATCAGGCCATCACCAGTAAAGGGCTTCATTATACCCACCCTGTGCAGTATTTGTCAGACTCTAAGAAATAAAATAGTAGAAGACATGAGTCTTGCAAGCAATGACTTTACCATCAGTCAGGAACTAAAATAATAACAATAATAATAATCTACCAGGTGTTCCAAGTAGGTACTAGCCTTCCTTCAAGAATTATACTGTCTGGGGCTGGGGTTATGGCGCAGTGGTAGCGTGCTCGCCTAGCACGCACGAGGCACTGGGTTCCATCCTCAGCACCACATAAAAATAAAATACAGACATTCTGTCCACCTACAACTAAAAAATAAATATTTAAAAAAATTATACTGTCTACCCAGCTCTGTACTTTCAGCCTTCTTGTATTGTTTTGGTTCCCTTTTATCGAACATGTACTTACCATGCATTCACTATGACATTTGACATGTGGCTTCCGCCTCATTCATTGTCCCTAAACTAGTGCCTCCTAAGTCCTTGGGAATCTCAAGATAGTAAAAATCCATGTTTCCCCACCTGGCTGTTGGCAGAGACTCTCACCCTGACCAAACTCTATCATGGCTTCTAGCAGTTCAAGGCCACATCCCAGGGGTGGCCCCCACTGAGAAAGCTCGTGGCTACAGGAGAATCTACCGTTGTTCTAGCCCAAACTTTGCAATGGCAGAAGTGTCCCTGGACCCCCTCTTAGACAGTTGCTGTAGAAAGCTGCACAGAAGCCCTTTCTCTGCCTCTTTGAGATGGGAATCTTCTAGCCACTCAGAAGTAGCTCTGATCTCTTTGAAATGCAAACCTCAACATCAGAGGAGATTAAACTCTCAATTTCAGTCTCTGCAGGAGGGTGAGGGTCGCTCTAACTTGCCCCACAGAGTTTCTTTTCCTCTAGACAAGTTCTGATTAATGAACTCCTTACTTGCCCACTGTGTCTGCTAGTTTTCTATTTCCAGAACCTGACAAATACTGTAGCATGGTACTAACAGAACCCTTGGCTGGTGATGATGTGATGTTTTATCTCACTCTCATGGCAGATAATACGTTGCTATGGCACCCTTGTGGACAAATTTTGGAGGATTAGGCAAGACAATAGTAACATCCAGATATGCTTCAATTAAAATAGTCCATGTGGCCCAGCAAGTAAACACCGCTTTCCCCCAACCCACACCCCTCATCTTTCCCCTGCTCATCCAGTCTTTCATAAGATTCCTGCTTTTTCTTCTTACTGAGTTCAGGTCAGCTGGACCCTTTTCCCAATTGTAATGGTCGTTACTGAAGAAAATCTGTCCTTACTGCTTTAACTACTGTCCAGTGTTGTTTATCTGGCACGGTTCTATCACTTCAAGTTTGTAGTGTATGAAATAAAAATATTCAAAGTCCTCGTTTGCACAGTAAACAGAACGCCAGATGAAAGAGATCGTTCACCTGTTCTGGAAAATAAGATGTTAGACCGGTTCATCTCTAGTCTCCTTCCGACATCCAAACAAAGCCTCACTAGTTTTTCTTTGCGTTTTTTCCTCATTCTTTCCTCTTCTCTTGCATGCCTTCTCCCTACACCTCTCTGCTACCAAGACCCTTGAAGGCCCCCTTGAGGATGGGACTTGCTCCCTGGAGTGCGGGGGAGTCATTGCTGGAAGTCAGCTCCCAGGTTTTCATCTCATCCAGTTATGCCTCCCTGCCTCTGATACCAGCGGTTACTGGTGACAAGTCTTGTTCCTCACATATATAAGTTTAATATATGGATGTATAACATTACAGAAGGAGGCTGAGGCAAGCATACAAAGCAGGGTTTATTTAAAAAGGGGCAACATAGACTTCTCCCAGGAGGGAGAAAGGGGCCATAGCTGGTATCCTGGTATCCCAAGAAGTGAGAACGTTCTACCTTTTTATGTCCTAGGCTTCCTTTGTTCTCCTGCTCTTTTCCCCTTATCTCCTCTTTCCTGCTTAGACCCAGGAGATGCTCCAGTGGGATGGTCAAAAGGTAAGAAGCAGTTGGACAGGAGGAGCCAAGGTGGAATGATCTGGGCAAGAAGGAGGACTCAGGGTGCATTAACAACTTTTATAACTCCCTGTAGGGAGGGACAATCCCTGGGACAGGTTACCTTAGCAACAGGTTGGAGCAGGGACAGATTTTCTTGATAAGGGTGGAGGAAGGGCTCTGAAGGCATTAACATTTCAATACCTCTCCAACATCCCAGACCCAAATCCGCTTTCTTGATAATCTGATATAATTTACCTATCTATACTGACTGTCTCTTTAAATTCTGGCTGTACCTCCTGTGAGGCCACCAGGTAGACCACACCCACAAACTGTAGACAATTTTTTTTACACATAGTAGACTTCAAGAAATATTTGCTCTGAAAATAATTTATCCAGTGAATATGAAACCGGTCCAAAAAGCTTGTGTTTACCAAGAGTGATTTTTGATTTTTGTAATTAAAAACATTTTTCCATATAATGCATGCATATTATTTTATTATTAGCAACCTAATACTTTTTTTTTTAATTCAAGAGTATGGAATGTAAATTTTACCCTTGCTCTGGTCCAAATTATTTCTAT
This sequence comes from Geosciurus inauris, assembly GCA_004024805.1. Classification (NCBI taxonomy): domain Eukaryota; kingdom Metazoa; phylum Chordata; class Mammalia; order Rodentia; family Sciuridae; genus Geosciurus; species Geosciurus inauris. Next base: position 72,427 of record PVHX01005261.1, on the reverse strand, counting down.
TTCAAAATTCATAGACTTTAATGAAAAATTTCTTACTCCCATTTAAGGTGGGCCAAAAGATCAGAGCAAGATCCTCTCAATCATAAGGAGAGCAAAGTTAGAAATAGGAATCTATATTTACTGGTGTTAATAAGAGCAAGGGGTCAGACTAAACTAAACTACTTTGATTTTTTTCAGTTTTAAGGATCCTGAAAAAACTCAGAAATTGGCAGGAGGCTTTTAAAACTCTCAATAGCTCAGTTTAACTATAAATGTCTAAAGTCATTGTTTGCAAAATAAGTCTTACAGCAGATGGGAAGAATCAAGTATGACCTTTCCCAGGAAACAAAGCAGTTATAAAGGCAATGATAAAAAAAAGGTGACCATCCATGAGGGCTGAGAGAGTCAGACTGGATGGGGTGGAGGTGGAGGATCTGTCTCCAAGGAAGGGATGGCTGCCTCTTTCATCATGGAGAATTTTTCTAATTATAGGGAAAGACACAGGACCAGCTAGGAAAGCAAGGGTGAAAGATCAGAAAAACTAGCATCTGAGAAAAAAATTCAGAACGAAGATTTATGAGCTAATTTCATAATCCAGGGCTTTTGAGGACATGAATGCCACATGCACAATTCTTATAATAGGTTTTGAATTTTCATGTAAAATTATATTCCAGACTTTTTTAGCTGACACATAATAATTGTACATATCCATAGTGAACAATATAATAAGTCGATACATGTACACAATGTGTAATAATTAAATCAGGTTATTAGCATTTACATTTCCTCATGCATTTATCAGTTCTTTGTGTTTAGAGCTTTTGAGCTCCTCTCTTCTAGTTCTTCATGAAGTATGTAATGGGTTATTGTTAACTATACTCCCAATATAGAAGAAGTTGGTGTCATGCTCTTGGACCCCCAGAACTGCGAGCTAAACAAACCTATTTTATAATACAAATTATCTAGCCTCAGGTATTTGGTTATGAAAATGGAAAACAGAGTAACACAACAAAGATAGCTAGAAGACTAGGCTAAGTTGCCACCACTGACCCAAGCACTTTCACATGACTGTCTAAGCAGGAATTCAGACTTCTGTCTCAGAATAAAAAATCAGAAGAACTGGGTATGTGGCTCAGTGGTAAAGTGCCCCTGGGCTCAACCCCTCATACCTCAATACAAAACAAAACTTCTTACAGGAAGCTCTGGTGTCCCAGAGTGAGTGGTCCTGGTGGGCTTTTATGACCCAGTTTGAAAAGTCACACAGCATTACCTCCCCTGTACCCTATTGATTGAAGCAGTTGCCAATAGTCTCAGATATAAGGGAAGGGAAAATCCTTCCTGTGTCTCCACAAGAGCAACTATATCTTAAAACCATGGTACAGCCCAAGCACTGCACTTTGAGAAACATCACTGTGGAGAAAGTTCTCTCCAGCTGCCCCAGCCTACTTGTTGCCCTAGGGGTAAGCATGGGGACTTTCCTCCTAGATGACTATATTTTGGTAACTGTTATCCAGCTTCCCTCCATTATTCTTCTTCTTCATGTGTACTAATTGTCTCTAAACTGAATCAAAAAATTGTTAGTCTTATCCTAAGAAATAATATCCATAAAAGCCATGGTCTGATATGCATAATTTAGCAATAAAGACATAAATAAACACATAAGCATTTTAAATTATCCAGTTGTATATCCCCTAAAATTATCTCAGAGCCTACAGAGAAATGAGTACCATGTTGAAAAATATCACCATGATTGAGCCCATGGGTCAGTGTGGGGGTCACATCTAAACTGGGACAGTTGAGAGGGCTGGCAACTGTTCCAACCAATAGGATACAGTGGAGGTGATACTGTGTGACTTCTTAAGTTGAGTCATAAAAAGGTTCCTACCTAGAATGCTCATTCTGGGATGCCAGAGCGCTGTGTAAGAAGTTTGAGTTCCCGCTAAGATAGCCATGCAAAAGTGCTTGGGTCCATAATGGCAACTTAGCCTCGCCTTCTAGCCATCCTGTTGTGTTGGTTTGTTTTTCATTGCTATAACAAAATACCCAAAGCTGAGTAATTTATAAAGAAAAGAGGTTTATTTAGTTCACAATTCTGGAGGTCCAAGAGCATGGCACGGGTTTCTGCTCAGTTCTGGCGAGGACTCATGGCAGAAGGCATCACAATGGTGGGAACAGGTGCGAGAGTGCTCACATGATTTAGGAAGACAGAGAGTGGGCAGCAGCGGGCTGCTTCTTTTATAACAACTCATTCTTGGGAGAACTAACCAGGTCCCATGAAATCACATTAATTCCTTCAGAGGGCAGTGCCCCCAGTGACCTAATCACCTCCCACTAGGTCCCACCTCTTAAAGAGTCCATCATCTCCCACATTGTCCCACTAGGAACAAGATTTTAAAACATGAACTCTTTGGGGGACAGACTCAACCATATCTAAACCACAGCTCTTGTCAAGTGAAACCATGTGGAACATCAGCACCATGAAGCAACAGAGGCCTGCTGGAAATCCTGACTTAAAATGGAGAGATGTAGTAAAATTGTTACTTTTCTCACCATTACATTGGGGGATCATTGATTATACAGTGATAAAAAACTAGACTGGCTGTATCAGAATCACCAGTGGAGCTCTTCAAAATGCATATCAACAGGTCCCAGATGAGGTTTAGGGAATCTCAATTCTGGTAGTGGGGCCCTGGAATCCAAATTTTACCCTAGCTTCCTGGGTGTCTCTGGTAGACGTTAGGGTTTGAGAGACATTCCTTTAGAGCTATTGATGACCTCATTTGTTTATTTATTCTACTAACATCCTCTGATCCTGACTCTTGAGTCTGGTCCTGATCTAACACTGAACCTTAGGCTTGGTTATAACCCACAGAGGAAGCCACTACCCCTGCCTTTAGGGACACCAAGGACCAAGCCAGGCACGTGACAGTTAATCACTAGCTGGAAGAGGTGACCCTGAATCTTCTTCCCTGTACAAAACAAAGGAACACATCCCAATCAGAATTGCTATAATTGGCTCAAGGTCACCCAAACTTAGTTCAAGACAATAGCAATAAACTAGGTGAGAATTGAGTTCAGTGAAATTTGAGGAGTAGCCATCTCAGCAGCACCTTGGGGTCTTTGGAAGAGGTTGGGGAGAGCTGCCTGAGGGTTTGCCCAAAGTTCTGTCACTTTTTACTATAAAAGGCTGCTGTGGCCCTGGCTGCAACTACCTCAGTCTTATCCCAGACTGAGGGATTTATTTACCCTTTAAAATGACGTTCATTTGTATTTTTCCCCGTAAGTAAAAAAGTGATGGTAGATGGTTCATGACAGAAATTAGAAAGTATAGAAAAGTATGTCAAACAAAGGAAACCTCCCTCAGGGGATGAACTACAGTCTCAGAATGTTAAGAGGTTGCTGGGGTCAGGCACACCTGCGTGTGTGTGTGTCCCGTCCTCACGTAACCTCTCCAGCCTTCATGTGACCTCGTCTGATCTGAAATTATATACTCCACCTCATACGGCTTGTGTGAGGGTTAGGTAAGAATATGTACATGTGTATGTGTGTGCACACGTGCAGTTATTACCATTTCTGCTAATAGTCTGGTACATATCAGTATTTATTGTTCATTATTTGACAGCAATTGCCCCCGTCCCCTCCATCCGGGCATTCCAAATGTCCCTGGCAGAGGCAAAACTATGTCCAGGGGACTCAAGTGAAGAGATGAAATGAAGCTTGGCTGGGAAAGTGGATGGTAAGGAGGGTATTGTTTGGAAGATGAGGCCCAGAGCTCCTCCGCACACTCTCAGAGACTTAGGCAAAGCCCAGAGCCCAGAGCACCTGGCCACTGCCCTGTAGATCCTCCACCACGGTGTGTAGCTATGGCAACTGTCTTTCAGATTCTCTGGGACAGTTCTACATGGCCAGCAGTCTAATTGTAGCCCAGACAGAAGACAGAAAATAGCAGAACATAAATTCTGTGTGGCAGCAACAGGGGAAATTGCATCTAAAAGTGAAATACAAGAAGTGTTATTCCATTTACATTTCTGCCTTTTGGAGGCAATCAGTCTTCTTGTTATGACAACAGCTGATCAGATACTACTCCTTCTGCAAAGGGGAGGGAAGAGAGCAGCTTCCGCCACTGCCTCGGATCAAGTGCAGTCACAGATGGGCAGCTCACAGACTTTGGATTAAAGCAGATTTAGGAGCAAATCCCTGCCCCACCAATTACTGGCAGGGTGGAATTTTCAATGTGTCCAAGGTTTCCTCTTCTTATTTTTAGATGGGGGTGGTAATGCCTGTCTCACAGTTGTATTCATAATTAAGTGAGGAACATATGAAACATGCCAACCATAGTATCTGACATGAAGTACTTCTTCGTTATTAATATTTTCAATATTGGAGTTCTTGGAGCAGAAAGGAACCCATGTGTCAGCAAATAGACAAACAGATGCTGGAACATGGCAATAAGAAGTCATCAGTGGAACACAGTAGAGGGGATATGTCTCCTGGTAACGCTGTTAGGAGAGGGCTCAGGACTGAAAGTAACCAGTGCACAGCCAGAGGCAGACCTGGGAGCATGACAACAACCGCAATCCAAGCAAGCACATTGTAGCCCAGATCCACGTGGCCTTTTAGAGAGGACTGGCCACACTAAGGAACACAAGAAGATGGGCAATAAAACCTGGACCAGAACAGAGATCATCCTTGAATCATATTTCATAAATGATTTGTGGCAAAGGACTGGTTTACAAAGATTTGTTTCAGATGAATGTTTTCATTTAAACAAAAATATTGTGGCAATGTCAAATTATTATCAAAGTTTCTAAATGCCAACTTATAATTTTTGTTCTTATCTTTTTGAGAACCAGTGACTAACTCTGTGTAACACTGGTTTAAGAGGACTTGTTTGCTTGGTCTTTTGTTTTGTATGCGCTTATCATTGTTGTTTGGGGTTTGTTTTGTTTGCTAGTTGCATAATGAGCAAGAATTGGAATTTTAAATCAGTCTTCCTTCATATGACAGAGCCCAACACCCACACATTTGCTTATAAGAAGCATATGTGGTTCTCACCCAGTGGCATGAGCTTGGACATGCCCACACTGTCCAGGAAATCCTAGGAGGACAGTAGTGGTGAGAGGGAATGTGGCTCAGTTAAGAAAAACCAAAAAACCTTTTCAGAGGTTTATTAGAAATAATTTTTGGGATCGTATGAACCTAGATTAGGGAGTCACCCATCTCTTCTTGGCTCTTGTAAAATGGTGTTTGACTACAACGTATTTCTGCTTGGGCCTGTGGCATCTCCTGCCACCTGCATGGTCTCAGTGCTGACCTCCATCCCCCACCCCTCTCTTCGTGACTCAGATCCCAATTGTTAACCAGGCATTTTCATTTGAGTCTCCTGTTATCTTCTAAGGCAGCATGCCTGAAATAATTTCAATTCCATTTCTCCACCTCTCCCCCATTAAATCCCTATTTCAACGAGGCTGTCACTTTGCAGTGATGGAGATGCCACAGTAGCATTTGACTCTGTTCTATAGTCTCCACCTCTTGCAGGTGAGCTGGTGCCAGGTACGCTCCATGTTTCTCCTTTGCCTTCCTTTCTAGTGCCACAGGAACCAGACTGGGTTAAAATCATCTCACATCTGGCCTATTGTCCTACCCCCTAAGCAGCTCCCTAAGCCTCCCCCACCCATCACTCTCCCTTCCCAATCATTGTGGGTACCAGATCTGTCCTTTAAAATGATACCTCGGTGCTGATGCTCTGCTCACAAAAGCCTCCTTCATGGCTTCATAAGACCCTGTGTCAGAATGTCACGGCTCCTCTCTTAGCCACTTCTGCATCTAGTTCCCAGCCTAACCTCTCCACTCTAGGCCAGCCCATTTCTTCTGAGTCCTTCTGGCCTCTGGATCCTTTTTTTCCCCAGGAAAACCCAAAGTTCTGCCTTCCTTTTGCCTTATTCCTTCCCATCCATTACAACCAGACACCAAGCCCACCTCTTCTGCAAAGCCATCTGCTTCCCCAGCTCCCTCTGAGCTCTTCCTCCTCCAATGCCACTTGCAGATCATGTCCCTGCCTCGGGTCTCTTCCCAGCCCACATCACTCTCCATCTGCTTCATGTGAGACACTAACACCAGAAACTTCCCCGTTCCTCTTCGGTGCCCATTGTCCCAGCACCACCACAAGAAACCTAGGACTGTGTGTACAATCGTGAACCCCCAAATACCCAATGGATTGAAGGGTCAACTAAAAAGAAGGAGACGGAGCAAAAGGAATTGAAGAAGAGAAGTAGAAAAAGGAAGAGAAAATTATTCTGTTTTTCTCTTGAATGTCTGGTTTGCCCTCACCATTTCCTGGATTTATAGACAATTTGAATGGAAAGGGCCTTAAAAATCATAGGCCCCAATGATATGATGCTAACTATGGAGACTTGTTGAAAACTAGACACAATGGCCCTAAATAAGTTAATCGAAAAGTGTACAATTTAAGAGCTATGTGACCTTCAAGGTGTCATTTAATATCTGTTCTTCAGTTTTCTGTTTTTGAAATGTGAATAATAGAATAATTACTTGTGGAGCTATGTGAATATTAAATGAGATGATGTATATAAAGACAGAATCTGAACCATGGGAAATGTCCAGTCATTTTTAGGGAAGACATCCCTGCCTGGGTTACATCACAGAGGTATACTTCAAGACATACAAAGCAAAATTTCCCAAAAGTTGGTCACAACCTATTAGTGGATTGTGAAATCAATTTATGGAGATGTTGCTATGGCTTGAATGTTTGTGTTTCCCCCAAAATTTGTATTTTGAAAGCTAATCCCCAAGGTGATGATATTCAGTGGGACTTTGGGAAAGTGATTAGATCATGAGGGCTGTCACACTGATCAATGGGATTAATGCCCTGAGAGGCCCCAGAGAGCTGTCTTCCTCTTTCACCATAAGAAGATACCCATCAGGTGCCATTTATAAGGAATGGTCCCTCACAAGATACTGAATGAGCCAGTGCCTTGATCTTGGACTTCCCAGCTCCAAAACTATGAGCAATAAATTTCTGTTGTTTATAAACTATCCGCACCTAAGGTATTTTGTTAGAGCAGCTCAAATGGACAAAGTCAGATAAGAATATCTACATCTGTATCTATTTCTTTCTTTTTTTTTTTTTTTTTTTGGTACTGAGGATTGAACTCAGAGGTACTCGACCACTGAGCCACATCCCCAGCCCTATTTTGTGTTTTATGTAGAGACAGGGTCTCACTGAGTTGCTTAGGGCCTCGCCATTGCTGAGGCTGGCTTTGAACTCGCAATTCTCCTGTCTCAGCCTCCCTAAGTGCTGGGATTACAGGCTTGAGCCACCGCGCCCGGCTTCTGTATCTATTTCTATTTGAATTTTGAGTCATGATATAAAATGTATTTATAACTGTGGATCACAGTTAAACAAGTTTAAAAGCCACTATATTAAACAATTCTACAAATAAAAGTGAAATGGCACACCAAACTACATGTAGAGTGCAAGGTGTCACTTTAAGAACAATTTCATCTTCCATCTTCCCTTGATCTAGGCTTTCCATTGACACCACAGTCTTGTTAATGCCTTAATTTTTCTTGCATCTGACATGTGACACAGACCCCGTGTTGCTTCACTAATTAAAACAGAGAGGATTCAGCCAGGTGCAGGGGCACAAGCCTGTAATCCCAGCACTTAAGGAGGCTGAGACAGGATCACCACAAATTCAAAGCCAGCCTCAGCAATGGCGAGGTACTAAGCAACTCAGTGAGACCCTGTCTCTACATAAAACACAAAATAGGGTTGGGATGTGGTTCAGTGGTCGAGTGCCCCTGAGTTCAATCCCCAGTACAAAAAAAAAAAAAAAAAAAATATATATATATATATATATATATATATAGGATTCCCTTGCACGGAAGCCTGAATTCCTTGGGCCAAAGGCATCTTTCTCCATCAGATGGACTGTGTGGAAACCTCATGGACAGAGGAGAGCTTCTGACTTTGAAAGCTACTGTAGCCAATAACTTTCTCCTGCATTTTCCAGTGATTCTGTCACCCACATTGTAGCAGAAAACAACTCAGGTTCCGACGTTCTGGAGTGGCTTCAGGTACAGAATGTCAAGGCCAGCTCCCAGCTGGAGCTGCTGGACATCTCCTGGCTGATAGAGTGCATGGGGGCAGGGAGACCAGTGGAGACGACAGGGAAACACCAGCTTGTTGTAAGTGTCCTAGTCGTGATCGCCGTTGCCCTTTGCTTGGCAGATAAACAACATAGGCTTTAGAATCAATAATCTGGGTTAACCCCAATTCCCTGCTTATTTCTTGTGTGACCTTAGCTTTGCTGGGCTTCAGTGTTCTCCTCTGTGGTACATTAATGCCACCTCATGACACAGCATGAAGATTAGAATAACATGCTCGGAAAGCCCTGACAGTGCCTAATAAAGCATAGGTAGATGGAGTAGATGGAGGCTGTTTTTATAAACACATTTATACACAAATATTTCAAAATATTTAAGCCGAGATATTCTGGTAGCCAGAAAGATAGAGGATCCCTTTTCTTTTTTCCTTACTATGATAATTTGGAAAGAAAAACAAAGTTAAGCTCCCAATGCCAAATTCTTTTTTTTTTTTTTTTTAATATTTTTTTAGTTGTAGATGGACACAGTATCTTTATTTTATTTATTTTTATGTGGTGCTGAGGATTGAACCCGGTGCCTCACGCATGTGAGGCAAGTGTTCTACCACTTGAGCCACAATCCCAGCCCCCCAATGCCAAATTCTTGAGCAGTACTGCCATAACTTTGGAGAAGAGGGCTTAGACCATAATGACATAAGTTCACAGAAAAGAAAAATGATAATTCATTGGAGATCTTTCTTCATGTTTTTTTTAATGATTTCAAAAAAAGAGACATGTTAAGGATAGCAAATTCACATGTCAGAGATGTACATAACATGGAATTTGAGGGGCCTATAATTCTATCCTCCTCTCTGAAACAACAGCCATCAAACCACCTTCAATTTGTTTCCTCATGTATACCTTTATTATGGCTATTAATTGTTGCTTGACATAGACACTTACGCATTTGTTCAGGTGAGAAGAGACTGTTCAGCCCACTCCAACTCAGACCCCCAGAGGATCCCACCACCATCTGTGCAAAAGATCTCTCAGTATGCATGTCAGAGAAGAACAACTTTAAACAACCATAACCATGTATTCACGGTAAGAGGGCTTTATCTCAACACCCAGAGCAAATGAAGGGCTTGCAGGGCCTTTCTATGGGTCTACAAATTAAATCATGGGATTTTTTCTTTTTAAATCTGAAAAAAGGTTTCTGCACACACACATCCATCCCTCTAGCCTGATCTCTGGTTCTTCATCTGTCAAGAATGGGTCTCTTGGAAAAATACATTTGGATGATATTATATAGAGATTTCTAATTATTGAGAGTTGTCATTAACAGAAACAACACTTGCAAAAAGAGGTATTCTGAAAAATGAAATACTGTAATTAGTCCAAAACATAGTTAAAGCAAATTACCTAGCAATAATGCCTTTGCTAGAAGCCAAAAGACTGAGTCCACAGACCTGGATTCCAGCCTGATATTAACTGGCTGGGGCAAGTCAGTTCCTCTGAGCCTCAGCGTCCTCATCCCTGCAATAAGAACTCAGCTATATTGTCTCTAAAGCCCTGCCCAGTCCTGAAGTGTTTCAGATGACCCTAGCAAGCCCACAATTGCTAGCCTAGTGGTCAGTGGTCACCTGAATAAAACATGTCATAGTGCATCAAACACAAAGCTGCTCATTTCTAGACTTCTAGTTCCATATCTGCCAGGAAGATGAGGACACTGTAGCTCCTGGGCCCTGTCAGCATTATGTCACACACAGCAGCTGCTTCCTCCTCTCCTAGCAAGGCAAACATGCCTTACCTTGGATAACCCTTGGGGGCCGGGGGACTATGTGACCTATGAGCACACCCACTCATTCATCAAGCCTGTGTTAAGTGCTGGCTGTGATCTGTGTACATGCTAAGAGACAAATGCCCAATAGTCACAGCAGAACCCTTGCCACAGGCTATAGGGAGACTGCAAAGAGGAAAGGGTCATGCTGAGTCATGACCAGCGGGATGTAGTGAGCTCCATCTTTCCTGAACACCTAACGGCAGTAAACTCAGTTTCCTTAGGATACACTCATCACCTGTCTTTCTGTTCAACTCCATGTGGTCCCACAAGGAGGGTGCAAAGGTCCTGGAAGCCTGATCCCCACCTTGGAGGAAACCATCAGGTGGCATGCCCATATGAGAAGGAGAGAAAACCAAAGGCATTTGCAAGTGAACACTGGCTCAAGAGCTCAGAAACAGACCTTTTGTTTATCTGGTTTTATTCTTCAGGATGCTTTAGAGGTCTTGGCTGAAAATTATGAGTTTAGAGAAAATGAAAGCTATTCTCTGATATTTAAAAGAGCCGCTTCTGTACTGAAATCTCTGCCGTTCACCATCATCAGCATGAAGGACATCGAGGGAATTCCCTGCCTGGGGGACAACGTGAAGTGTATCATAGAGGTAAAGGCAAAGTGGAATTTGTCCCACCTCCTAATAGGTAAGGGTTGAGACAGAGACAGAGAGGCAGAGAGAGAGGATATGAATACCCTATCTACATGCTAAGATTATCTATATAATTATCTACATAATTATCTAATTATCTACATAATTAACAGGAAAATCTGCCATCTCTCTCTCTCCATCCTAACATGTATCTCCAGATATAATGTGGAGATAGATGTATCTATTCATGTTTATATAGAGAAAAAATAGATGCATAAACATGTATGATTCATACCTAATATCATCACAGCGGGAACTACATGGGGCCAGCTAATGGAAAAAGAGCTCCCCCATATTGTTATTACCTGCAGGGAAAGACTCAAGTGACCTGAAAGCTCACCAACAGGTCTGACTCCAACAGGCTGTGTGAATGGCTCAGTTCCACTCAGGGTTGGTCCCCTCCAGAACAGTGATGGGCATGGCATGGGGAGGCACTGATTCTACAGCTCTACCTGTGTATTCCAGAAAGAGAGTCACTTATTTCTGTATTTAGCAATGTGTAAGAATTCCCCGGGAAAGCAAGTGGGTGATCTAGTAGTAGTGTCAGGGTAGTCAAGTACATTCATTATTCAAGGAAAATATTCCAATTCTACTCAGAGGAAGGGGGTGCTGAGGGCACTGTACTGGCTTGAACAAGAACTGGCTTTTCAGTGGGTCCTAAATTACCCTGCACCATAGAAAAGTCCTCTTATTTTAGGAAGTCAATCTGTGGGCATACATTAGTCAACGAACATTTTGGTTTGTGTTCTGTAGATTTGATGAACCTAGTAATTCTGTATCCTTGTCCTTGAGGATCGTAAAGAGGTCTTTGGATAGATGATGAGCTAGGATTTTAGATTACAGGAAAATCCTTGTTTTCTCTAGATTAGCCAGGGAAACATCCTGCAGGCAATGGTTATGAATGTCGTGAGGAATCAAGCCACTAGATTTGTAAATGTCAGAGTCTTGGATTGTGATTGTTCAGTGTCACATATTTAAAATATTTTTTCAACTGTCCACAGGAAATCATTGAAGATGGAGAAAGTTCTGAAGTTAAAGCTATCTTAAATGATGAGCGATATAAATCCTTCAAAGTAAGTGATGTTACATGTTTATTGAAAATGGTTTTACAATTAATCTTCTTGCCTATTCTGGTTGGTTTTATTAGTCGGTTCATGCTGCCATATTAAAATGTCATTGACTAGGTAGCTTAAACAATAGAAATATATTTTCTCCCAGTTCTGGAGTCTAAATGTTCTAAAACAAAATACCAGCATGACCGGGTTCTGTTAAGGACTCTCTTTCTGACTTGCACATGGCTGCCTTCTTGCTGTGTCTTTTCATGGCTGAGAAAGAGAAGTTGAGGAAACTCTTTGGAGTCTTATAAGAGCACAGATCCCATCATGAGGGCCTAGCCTCATGGCCTTATCTAAGCTTAATTACCTCCAAAAGGCCCATGTCCAAACATCATGATGCTGGTATTAGGACTTCAACATATGAATTTGAATAGGGGTGGTAATTTTGTCCTTAGCAGATTTCTAGGAAGAAGATGCCTAAAAATATATGGATGTTCCAGCATATCACTATACTATGGTGATATGCAAATTGCCTTTCCTTCCAAGACTCTCTCACTTGTGGCTACAAATATCATAAGGACACAAAGACCAAGCAGACAGAACAAAGCTGCTCTTGCAGAGCACAGCTGTGTGAAATGCTCCTTGCTGCATCCTCATTTACTCAGAAGCAGGGTTTCTCTCTAGTCTGCCCTAGAGCTGCAGGTAGACTGACTTCAGCCAGTCCCTTCTGTTCAGAAATGGTGCACAGGCCTAAAATGTGGACATGAGCAGGAGCCCAGGTCTGGAGTACAGATAGACCAGGGTTTAATCTGGGTTCTGCCACTTACCACCTGTGTGATGGGGGAAAATTTATATAACCTCTGTGACCATCCCTCTTTCAAATGTGAGGGTAGATGTGCAGAGCAGCATCGCCTGTATGAGACTCTCAGCAAAGGTGGGCACTCTGTAGGGGTATCTTCTCACTCACTGACAGCACAGATGATCTGACTGATGATGTGCAAATCGGGCCTGCCTCTCATTTCTCAGCTGGAACAAAAATGCCCCCCCCAAAATTACTATCACCCACCTGGTTGGCATTTTCCATAGACACTGGGTAGGAGTTGTGCTTGTACTTTTTCTCCATTGCCTGAGACCTTGAAAAGTACTACTTCATTGTCATAATGATTATTTTAGAAACTAATGGCCTGGCTTTACCCACCTTTTAGCTCTTCACTTCTGTTTTTGGAGTGGGACTGAAGACATCTGAGAAATGGTTCAGAATGGGTTTCAGAACTCTGAGCAAAATAAGATCGGACAAAAGCCTAAAATTTACACGCATGCAGAAAGCAGGTAATGGTTTCTCCTAAACTTCAGGGTTCTCCGGGATGGTCAGGTTTCGTAGAGATCATAGCTAGTTGCACTTTGATGCCAGTGCCAGTGAGCTGGGACATTTTTTGGCATCAGTTAATGTTTAATCCAAATCTTGGCTCCAACACTGTGCAATTGCGTGATCTTGAACAAGTTAGTTCACACCTTCAGGCCTTGGTTACCTCGTTGATTGATGAAAGGGAGGCAAGGTTGACAGTTAACAGGGGAATACATCAGAGAATGCAGGCAGAGTCCTGAACCGAGTGCTGGCACCAAGCAGAGGTGCTCTTCCTGTGGCCACTGTCATTCCTGGTTCTCATGGACTCCCTTGACATTCGGGTCCTGGCTCTCTCCCTGAGGAAGAGATCTGGGTATGGCACTAAGGACAGAAGATGTTGACATGCAGGATTGGAGAGAAAGGAGCACGTAGAAATTAGAGTGATTGCGACAGTGTGGCTCACAACTGTGCATCTGCCTTATAAACTGAAAACACCAGGAAAACAGAAGGCAAGTGGTAGAAATCCAGACATAGGATTGATCTTCCCAACCAGGACCCTTTCTCTACCTGAGAAGAGAAGACAGGTGTGGAGGCATGAGCTCTGTCATTATTACCTCCAAGCCTGGAGAGGCCTCCCAGGGCTCAAGGTGGCTTGGCCGTTTCCACTTATGGAGGGTTTCTGGTGAATTTTTTTCAAAAATGAAGAAATGTTGATATAGGGTCAAAAATGTGTGCTTTAAATGTGTATTTGTAACATGAAATACAATATAGAAATACAATACGATATTAATAGAAATAATATAATTGAGGTTCTAAAGGTAGTCACAGTCACAGTCCCCAGCACTATGGCCTTTGGAGTTACAGAGAGTGATGATGTTATCAACATTTTACTGATAGGAAAGTAAGGGACTCTTCTACCAGAGGATACCAAGAAAAAAAGAAAGCAGGGCCAGGATTGTGGCTCAGTGGTAGAGCACTTGCCTCGCATGCGTGGGGCACTGGGTTCAATCCTCGGCACCACATAAAAATAAATAAAATAAAGATATTGTAAAAGAAAGAAAGAAAGAAAGCAAACAGCTATCTTCTGCTTAAGTAATGACAACAAAGAATAAAACCACAAGCAATGATTGAGGAAGCAAACCAAATCTTGGTGGGTGCCAAGAAGATCCCTTCTCATCTTTTGTAAATTTGCTAATTCCTGAAAGATTGCTAACAAGCTTTATACAAGGTCACATAGGAAATAAAAGGATATAAGAAAAAAAGACCCAGCATTTATATTCTGGGCTCCAGAAAGTTCACATTTAAAAGGCATGATTTATATCAACTCTAGAGATGTCATTAATAATGAATTTACATAAGTATTAAACATAAGTGGCAAGTCAATGGTTTGGAATAACAGTAAGGACTCTCAATGCTTAGAATCACCTAGATGGAACCCCTACCAAAGGGCATCAAGCGCTCCTGAGATCTAACGAGCCTCCAATTCCCTCGGTTTGTGAACTGGATTTTTCTTCTTCCAATTAGGCTCTTACAACATAGTGCATAAAGTAGCTATTCATTCAGTCAGTCAGTGTTTGCCCCCTGACTGTTTAATGCTGTTACTTCTATGTAGAAATCAGAGAATACCCTCTCATCATATTTACTAGAAAAACAAAATCTTGGTTATGTGCGTTCCCTGAGCAGCGCTCCAGTGCCTGGAATTGTCAATGGGAATTGCTAAGGGTCCTACAAAGAGGAAGCTAACACACATTGAAAGTGTGAAAAATGGGTCAGGTGAAAAACCTGGTTGTCTTTAACTTATAATTGTGCCTGATTGCAGTTCTGTGAAACTTGAGTATTCACATGTTACATTTGTCTCAAAAAGTCCATTTCTGAGCTGGGTGCTGTGGCGCACGCCTGTAATCCCAGCACTTAGGGAGGCTGAGACAGGAGAATCCCAAGTTCAAAGACAGCCTTAGCAATGGCAAGGCACTAAGCAACTCAGTGAGACCCTGTCTCTACATAAAACACAAAATAGGGCTGGGAATGTGGCTCAGTGGTCGAGTGCCCCTGTGTTCAATCCCCAGTACCAAAAAAAAGAGTCAGTTTCTGAAATATGGCAGCACATACAGAACATGACACAATGTGATCAGTTTCTTGCCATAACAAAAAGGAAACCCAACTAAATTGTTTTCATGGATGTCACCAAGTTATCATAGTACTCCCATGTTCATTGTTGATACCTGCATGCTCTTGAAATCATTGCTAATCGTAACTTTCGGTTCACATACAACAAGCACAGGAGTTTTATGATTACCAACTGAGTTGTACTTTATCAGTCATCATGGCACTTTCTTTATGAGAGCCAAATGAAATGTTGCTTTTTAGATCAAACTCTCCACACTCACAAAAGAGCCATATTACCATAAAAAGTTGGCTTTTTAAAATAAAGGGATAAAAAGTATAAATTGTGATATTAAGAAAGTACTCCCATAAGCTAAGTAGTCCCATAAATATTGGACACAGTTTATAGGTACATGAGTATGAGCATCATCTCTTCTTGATCCCCCCAACACATTTCTGCAAGTTTCCTACTTCAGTGAGTTTTTTCATCATTGTGATTGAAAGATCTGAAATGAACAATGTAGAGGAGGAAAAGTCTATTCGAGGCTCACAGTTTCAGTCCATAGATGACTGACTCCATTGCTCTGGGCCTAAGGTGAGGCAGAACAATATGGTGGAAGGGTATAGTAGAGGAAAGTAGCTCAAGAGATAGCAATAAAGAAGCAGGGACAAATTATAAACTCCAAAGGCACACCCCCCAGTGACCCATCTCCTCCAGCCACTCCCCACTTGCTACAATGACCACCCAGTTAATCCATATCAATGGACTATTCCATTGATTAGGTTACAACTCACAATCCAACTACTCCATCTCCAAACAATCCTTGCATTGTCTCACATATGAGTTTCTGGGGGACACCTCATACCTAAACCGTAACGTGCCTCA
The DNA here is from genome assembly GCA_004024805.1 of Geosciurus inauris. NCBI lineage: Eukaryota > Metazoa > Chordata > Mammalia > Rodentia > Sciuridae > Geosciurus > Geosciurus inauris. The sequence continues at coordinate 56,467 of PVHX01005261.1, read as the reverse complement.
TTTAGAGATAACAAGGAAGTCTGAGAACTTTGTGAACAGAATGTTCAAGCCAAATGGCCTCCATGCCACCTCCCTCCCTCAATCCTTGGGTGAGAAACAAGGACCATCAGATTTGTTTGATGTCCTTTCTGAGTGTCAGCGGTAGGTAAACCTGCAAGGAAGTAGACCTAAGTTTGACAAAAGAAAGAACTGCCCAAGCAGAGTTTGCACATAGGAAATGGGCTGCCTCTGGAGGTGTGAGTGCCCCTGTTATTAGAGAGATGTAGCAGAGTCTGGATGGCCCTCTTTTGGGGACCCTGCATAGAAGAGCAGTGCCTCATACTGAATGAAGCATAATTAGATGTTGCTCAGGCCCAGTGAGTCTCCCCAGCAATCTTCCTCCACATCCGTGGAGATAAGCTTCCTTCTCTCCCTGCCTCCCTCCACACCGCTCTGGGAAAAGCCTAGTCGTTAGCTCTTCATCCTGACACTGAGTTTTCATTTGTTCACAGAGCCAAGCTAAGAAGCCACAGTCCAAACTCCTCAGACACTTTCCACCTTGCCTCAGACTCAAATCTACCCTCTTCCAATTCTCAACTTTCACTTTTTAAGTTGATCCGTCTCCTTCCATCCTAATCTTCCCATCCCAAATCCTCATGCATTTCCTTTTTTCTTGATCAAGAAGGCTGGATCTTCATTAGGACCTCAGATAGGAATGGTCTGGATTCCCAAGGGATATAAAATGTCTCCTTCTAGTAAGGATGTTGTAAGTCTCTCAATCAGACACCAAAAAGCCAATGCTACCTGGACAATCCACAACCAAATGAACTGTGTGGCTTATTCTGTCTCCATAGAAACAGAGTTTAGGTAATGCCTTGGCCAAGAAGCTCCAGCTAGGGGCAGAGTCCCCTCCCCAGCGGTAGGTTTTTTTGTCTGCATCTCACTGTCTCCACTGACCTGTTAAATGATCTCTCAGGATTCCTCTATTATGAAGACCTTGTCAGCTGTGTGACCAGGGCAGAAGCAGAGGCAGTCAGTGTGCTGGTTAAAGAGGCCGTCTGGGCATTTCTTCCAGATGCCTTCGTCACCATGACAGGAGGGTTCCGGAGGTAATGCATGCTCTGCTTTGCTTCTCCTGCTCTAGTAACTTCTACGGCTCTCCATCACGTACAGGGTTCCAAAACAGCACAAAACTCCTTTTGTGATCTGGTGCTGGCTTCTCTATGCAGCTTGTGTCCTGCCCTCACATATCATTGCAGCAGCCCCCAAAAGGCTTAAAATTTCCTGCACATACAGAGCTGTTTCTTGCCTCTTAGACTTCACTCAGTTGGAATTTTCTCTCTCAAATTTTCACCTAGTTGACTTTTTATCCTCTAAGACTCAATTTAGATGCCACCTCGTCCAGAAGGCCTTCCCTCACTCCCTCCCCCAGGCTGGGTTAGGGACCTCTCTTTGTGCTCCCTGGATACCCTCCAAGCACTTGCTGCACACATTTTTAGTAATCTGTCCCGAAGTTTATTCCCCATGAAGCTATTAGTTCTCATGAGACCAGTGCATGATGCCTAGCATGAAACAGGTGCTCAAGAAATCTTGTTTGGGTCACAAATGAATGAGTGAGTGGATTCTTTACAGAAGTGTGTGCAGTGTTGGCTATTAAGGCATTCGTTTCAGCAAAGGATTCTTCCCTCCTACACCTCCATTCTACCTCTCCCTCTGATCTTTTCTCCTGGTGGTTGTTGGCTGTTCTGACAAGCCAGACTTGAGACAAAAGAAAAAGTGAGAAAAAACTGAACTTTAGAAAAATTCCCATAATTTGTTTTAATTCTAAGAATGCTACCTTCTAGTGTATGAATACTAGGATTGCTTGTTGTCATGATGTGTGTGTGTGTCTGTCTGTCAATGTGTTTTTACATGACTGAACATGTAAAAGGAATAATAATATTTGTTACTTTTTACCCCCCCCACATCATCCTATATGTAATGTGTGTGTGTGTATGTGTGTAGTTTTTTCTGTGCCATGAATTTATTTTACAAGGCATAAAGTTGTACAGCCAAGGATAGTTTGCTTTTAAAAATATTATAAGCATTTTGTATTACAAACCTTGGCCTTTGGGCATAGAAGCAAATGTAGTTATTTTTTAAAAACTGAGGACTAAAAATCTAATTATTTCTATTTTATACCATTTTTTAAATTAGGGGTAAGAACATTGGGCATGATGTAGATTTTTTAATTACCAGCCCAGAAGCAACAGAGGAAGAAGAACAACTGTTGCATAAAGTGACAAACTTATGGGAAAAGAAGGTAAGAAGAGATACTAAAAATAGATGCATATCCACTAAAGCATCATATTAACATGTTGAATTTTATATATTCTTCACCTCATAATTGTATGATGACCATCTAGTCAATTCTCCCTTATTAGTAAGACAGCATCACAAAGCCACACAACCCACAATGAGATTCACCTGCTGTGTGTCCTAGAGACCCTGCATGAATATGCACCTCATTTATTTACACTAACACTGTCACCAGAGGGGCCTCTGCAGACACATTTGTGTGTAACAGGCAGAGGCTACAGTATACCAAAACAAAAAAGGGAAAGCCAAGGAAATATCCGGAAAGCCACAAGCTGGGGCTGCAGCAGGACAACTCAGACCAGGATCAAATTGGTCTAAGGGGTGTCACTGTGCCTTGAGTTCCTAGCTCATCAGTTCCCGCCTAGACTTTGTGCTGGCTGGGAAGGAGGAAATGAATGAGGGCAAGCTGGGCCCAGAAGAGGTCATGGCTCAGAGCCCTCACCCACTGACCAAACCAGACCTGTAACAGGCTGGCCCATGCCCAGCGGAGGAAGCCAAGCTGAGCTAACCCTGTGGTCACTACAGGGCCCTGACTCCTGTCCCATTCTAGTGAGAGAGAGCCCCACCTTGCAAAGTGAGTGAGCTGAGGAGGCTGGGCTGGGGTTTTTGTTTTTGTTTTTTAAATATTTATTTTTTAGTTGTAGGTGGACAGAATATCTTTATTTTATTTTTATGTGGTGCTGAGGATCAAACCCAGTGCCTCCTGTGTTCTAGGCAAGCACTCTACCACTGAGCCATAACCCCAGCCCCTGGCCTAGGGTTTTTCTGGTGTGGATCTATCCTATTTGTGAGGTGTGGACCAAGCTCTCTGATAGGCCACCAAAAGGAGACCTCAGATAAAGTGAAAATAAGAGCTAGAAACACACAAGCTCAGAGCCATGGACACTGGAAGTGAAGACCTAACCATGGAACCAGAGCCAAGTTCGCTTGTGAGGGTCTCCTGGTGTCCCTCTCAGGATAACGGACACAGGGTAACCAGGGTCCCTGAGAGTGGACATAATAGGCTCCACCAGGGGACAGCAGGACAAGGAAGAGTTAGTTCCCCTGGTGCTACTCTGTGCAGGTGGGAAAAAGGAAAGATTCTCCCTGATAGATGAAGGAGCACAACACTGGACCCTGCAGGCCAAGGCCTGGTGGAGTGCGCTGCCAGCTTGCCTGCCTGGGCCCTTGCAAAAGAGGACCCATTGTCCTGTGCTTGTGGACACCTCTCCTTGTGCTGAGACTACCCAAGACTGGGATAGGAGGGGAGGTGGCAGTGGGAGCCCTCTTTCCATTGGTCCTTCCTGGGTTCTAAGGCCGTCATACTGCTGTTCCCAAGCAGACAGGGGTGTTTTAAATGCAGGCCCTGCACTGGAGGCTGATCCTTAGTGCAGGAGACTGGGGACTTCAGAAGCACAACCCTGCCATGTCTTGGCTGTTCAACCTCGAGTGGCTCCCTAATCTTCCAGGTTCCACTTTCTTTGTCTTATCAGGGATGACAAGCCTCTCTCCTCCCTAATGGGCGACTGAGAGAATTGCATAAGGCATGGACAAGGTGACCAAGAAAGGGCCAGCACTAACAAATGTGCCTGTTACCACGATCTCTCATGCGCTATTGCTTATTGAACTCTGCCTGAGAACCTGGCGCTGGGGCAGATGAGGGAGGAGCGGGTGCAGCCCCCTCCCCTTCACTCAATGACAGCTTGACAGCAGGGAGAAGGAGCAGGGCATTTCTAACCACACCCCTGCAGCTCCAGGCCCGTCCCCAGTTCTCCGTATTTAACTTCCATCTGTCTCACAGTCATGCCCCGCCCTTCTAACCTCAAACTACACTTTCAGGATGATGAAGACCAGCCTAGCAGGCGCACATGCGCATACTCACACACAGTGAACAACTCACGTGCCAGGCGTTTTTTAAAATCCCTGCGGAGCACAAACAGCCAAGGAATATCAGCTGAGCCACCCCAGATGATTCTAAATGTTGCTCTGATAGAAAATTCCAGGTGGGAGGTGAGAGGGGGTAAGGCAAAGAGCTTGGCCGTATTGACCTTTGGAGAGGGGTCGCGGTTGCCAAGGACTTCATTTGCCTGAATTCCGTAGGTAGTTCACCCCAAGGAAAGGACACACTGGCCAGCTCTGGTTAAGATTCACACCTAATGAGCAGGATCTTGGGTACAGGGCCCCTAACTGTTCCTTGCCATCACATCTCCAGTTTGTGGCATTGCTGGGTGATCCAGATCACTAGGAAGTAAAAATACAAATTCACCTTCCATAACCTCAGCTTCTGCATCCCAGGATCCAGCCAATATATATATATAATATATAATATATAATATTTGGTAGGAAATATTAAGGGAAAAACTGCATCTGTGCTGAACACATGCAGACTTTTTTCATGTCATGACTCCCTGTGACAACTATTCACATAGCATTCATATAGTAAGTAGGTCTTATAAGTGATCTAGAGCTGATTTATAGTGCATGGGCAGATTTCGTAAGTGACATGCAAATTTTACACCAGTCTGTAGAAGGGACTCATCTGTGGACTTTGATATCAGCGGGGGGCTTGGAAACAATCTGGAGGATACTGTTTTCCACTTTGAGAAGCTGACTTTGAATAGGGGCCGTTGATTCTGCTAAGGAGCTGGAGGAAATTAAAAGGGTGGGAAGGGACATGGACTGGAGGAACTCAGGCTCAGCTGAGCATGTCCCACCTTCTCTAGCTCTTTCTTTACTCTGAGATCTGGCTGCTCTGTCCCCTGGGGACAGGGAGGAAGAAGCAGAGAAATGCCTCTTTCCTTGTCAGGACTGTCTGTTTCCAGTGGGAAAAGAACATGCTGATGTGGAAGGAAATCCAGTGTCCCGTGCATATTGATGGGGCAGCCAGAGTCCGACAGTTAAAAGGAATTTTCATAGGAGAGAAGAAATGGGGGACAAAGCAGGGAACTACAGAACACAGAGAGAGAGAGCCAAAATCCCAGAAGAAAGAAGAAACTTGAGGTCCACATCAAGGCTTGCATATACACTGACAACCACACCCTCCTGCAGACAGAACCCAACATGCAGAGGAGACGTCTCATTCGAGGGAGGCATTCCCGAAAACCTTGCAAAACTTAAGACAAAGTCAACCAAGGATGGCTGCCTGTCTATTTTCGGCCAAATGTCACCGCTGTGGCAAGAGCACCAGCACAGTTCACTATTAGGAAGCCAGCATTACAGATGTTATTTTGAAAGGAAGGTAGATATTATTATAAATTTGCCTTCAATGGGAAGCTTGCTAATGTTTTCATAACTTGCTCTTCAAATTTACATATAGAAATGTACATGAAAGTCAACTATAATGTGCCTGTTTTAGCAAGTTTTATTAAAAAGCATTTCAATGGGCTGGTGCTTGGAGGTCACCTAGGGCAGCATTTATCCCCCCACCCAGAGGTTCCTCCCAACAGCAGAGCTCCCTGTCAACCCACGCAGGGCCTTTGTTCTTGCTAAGCTGCCCTGTCCTGAGATGGCAAATAAAAACTCTCCTCTCAGTAGAGACAGTGGCTCTTGGAGGTCTGCAGAAGAAATGGAAAGTATGTCCAAAAATATAAACTGAACCAGTGATGCTAAAAGTGTGGGCTGGGACCAGTAACACCAGCATCATCTGAGGACTGGTTAGAAGTGCAGCTTCTTGGGTCACTCTGAGGACAGGGCCCTGCTTTATCAAGCTATGCTTTATCAAAACTTCCAAATGCTTTTGATGATAAAATTGGAGAACATCAGACCTTAAGAGTACATAGTAACAAATCCCAGGCGCCAATAGCTATGATTACATTATTTGGTTTTTTTCTGCTCCTTCAGTTACAACTTGGCCTTAGCAGTTAATTGCCACTGTTTGCCTCTCTCTTCCCCTCCTCTGTCCTGAGCTGTGGAGAACTTCCAGGGAGCAGATGGCAACTTGCCTGGCTGTATCTCAGAATCACTTGGTAGCTTTATAAGTAGGCAACTTCAGATGAAATATCTACCTCTACCCCACTTGCTCCAAGATAGGCAAGAGAAAAAGCATTCCCAGTGCTTCTGGAAATAGCAAGTCACCCTGCCCCAAAATGGAGCTGAGCCTCCAGCCACAAACCTTTGATCTACTTAAACCTGGTCATCAGTATAGCATGGGGACACTATCTCTCAAAGCCACCCCACCTGCTAGCAGCATGAGTTTTTTTTAATGGTTGATTTGTCTTTCAAGGAGTGAGGGGAGTCTCAGCATTGGCTGAGAGTCAGAAGTAGGGAGGCAAATTCTCTCAAGGTTCTGCTGGTATGTGGCTTTGGCTCAGCCTCTCTGGTGGCTAAATTCTATTTCTGCAGATGGGAGGATAAGACACTCGCTCGCTCAGCTTCCTCTCTTACTGTGCCAGGTGGACTCTCGATGCAAGGACAAAAATACATCTGCATCTGTTCAACCCTGTAAAGGTTTGATTAAGAGCCTGCTATAAAATCACACACTTCACTGGTGACCTTCTTGACATCTTGCTATTTCTTTTCAGGGATTACTTTTATACTGTGACCTTGTAGAGTCGACATTTGAAAAGCTCAAGATGCCTAGCAGGAAGGTGGATGCTCTGGATCATTTTCAAAAATGCTTTCTGATTCTAAAATTGCACCATCAGAGGGTTGACAGCAACAAGGCCAGCCAGCAGGACGGGAAGAACTGGAAGGCCATCCGTGTGGACTTGGTCATGTGCCCCTATGAGTGCTGGGCCTTCGCCCTGCTGGGATGGACCGGCTCTCCGGTAAGTGCTACATGGACCCATCAGATGGTGTTGGCTTTCCAGAACATGTAGGCCAGGTCTGCTGGGGCCCAGGGAAAAGATGACAGCCGGAAGCTGGGGTGCCAGTGTGGTGCTGAGCCCAGAAAACCCTAAATCAGGTGTTCTACCCACACACCATCTGGCCAGATTCACTTAGAACAGTGATCCTGGATGTGTGGTCCCAAGAGCAGCAACAGCAGCCTCATCTGGGAACAGGTTAGACTTGTAAATTCTCCACCACACTTAGACTGACTGACTCAGAAACTCTGGGGGTGGAGTTTGAAAAGCCCCCCAGCTGATTCTGAGAGTACAGGCGTGAGACCAAGGAAGCAGAGAAACTAGCAGGTGGTGAAGAGCATGGGCTGGGCTCACCCCAGACCTAGTAACAAGTCCCTGCTCCACATCCTACCAGCCAGGTGATCTTACACTCAGTCTTCCCATAGGGAAAATGAGGGTCATGACCTTGGCTACCTCCCTAGGTTGCAGAGATTTGGAGGTGATGCTCTTCAAGCCCAGCAGCACCAGGGGTGTAGTCAGTACTGAACAAAGAGTAGCTCCCAGCTCCCATCATTTTATGCTTACTGTGAGTTGAGTCCCTGTGACATGTACTCTACCCTCCCAGCCAAGCTCTCCATACTCTTTCACTTGTTTCCCAAAGTAGCCAGTTTTTGCTTTGAAGGAAATGGACCCTTGAAGGGCTTTATACTGATGAACTGCACAACGTAAATGAATTGTTTTTGACTTTGAATTAAATGCCAAGTGTCTTTGCTCTGGGCTGGATTATCTCAGCACAGGATCTTAGCCCTGGGATTTCTTATCCAAATCAAAAAAATGTCAACTGGCAATGAAATGCATCTTTCATTCATTAAAAAAATGGAAAAATGAATGAAAGATACATCATAAATGTAATTTGTCTAATAGACATAAATCTTTGGGAACAGTCTGTTGAGAAAGGGAACAATACCAAAAGACAATCTTCACAAGCTTACACAAGGTCATGCCAGTTGGGATTCATGGGCTGAAATGGTTGCCTTTTGTCCAGCTTTTTTTTTTTTTTAAATACTTTTAGTTGTAGATGGACACAATACTATTTATTTATTTATTTATTTATTTATTTTTTAATGTGGTGCTGAGGATCAAACCCAGTGCCTCACACATGTTAGGCAATCGCTCTACCACTGAGCTACAACTCCAGCCCCCCTCTAGTTTGTTTTTAAGACAAAATGTTTTCAGCACATTCTGGTCAGTTTTCTCAGAGTTCTCAGAAATTATAGCTATTGGTTCTATAAGACACTGGCAGAACACCAAACTCGCCCAGTTTTTAATAACTATATAAGTTATTAAAACTTTCTCTCTCAAAACCCTAGTTGCCTGTCCATCATTGCATAACAGTGATGCCCATCTCATAGTGCTGCTACCATCTGGGTTAAATGAGATGCTGCATGAGTTTAAATGTGTCAAGGGCTCAGCACATTTAAAGCTGAACTATTTTGTGATTATCTTCATATCACTTAAGTGACACATTTATGGTGTGTTTTGCTGGCCTCTACTGGTTCTAGTCTAGTGCTCTGTCCCCAGGGGATAAGTGTTGGTGGGCAACTAGGATTGGCCTAGTCTAAAATTCTTGGTCCAGTCTAATGTCACCTCAGCTCAGGGATAGGAACTACCACAAAGTTTTCTTATGATCTTGGGTCCCAAGGACTTCCTGAGCAGAATCCATCTGCAGAAACACATGAAGCTGAGATTTTTTGAAGCCACCTGACTTTGCACAAAATTCATTAGTTAAAATCAAAAGAAACTTCTGTTTTCCCCTGAATCACATTTTTTCCAAGCAGGTCTGCTGAGCTGGTCAGCATTACTTCATCTCCTGGTGATTTAGTCAGGCTTCTTATTGCTATGACCAAAAGACCTGACAAGAACAGCATAGAGGAGGAAAAGTTTATCTGGAGCTCAGGGAGTTTCAGAGGTCTCAGTCCATAGACAGCTGACTCCAAAGCCCTGGTGCTGAGGTAAGACAGAACATCCTGGTGAAACAGGATGGTGGAGGAAAGCCCCCCAGGACATGGACACCAGGAAACAGAGAGAGGGCTCCACTCACCAGGGAGGAAATAAAAGCACCAAAGACACGCCCCCAGTGGCCCACCCCTTGTAGCCATACCGGACCTTGCCTACAGTTATTAACCACAGGACTTCTGCTGGATAGCATCTTCTCAGCCAGGGACTGCTAACTTCCCTGATAGGAAATCATCTGTTGCCACCAGAGGGCGCAATTACCCCAGGCGTTCTAGGGACAAAATTTCTAGATGGAACCTTCTCAGGAAAACCAGCTTCACAAACGCTATTTATTATTCTCGTTTTCAAAAATTTCTTCTCCTCTTAGGCTTCAGGGAGCAAAACCTGAAGCCTCAGAGCCCAACTCCTGATCATAAGAGATGCCATTCTGGAACAGGTGACTTCACAGAATCTTAGTAGGAGAGAATGTTAAAGCCAGAGGGGAATTTATCATACATATCCTCCATAATTTGACCAATCAAGGTTCAGAGAGGCTGGGTGACTTGTCAAGAGATACACAGCCAGGTAGGGACAAAAATCCTGGAATCTGAGTCCCCTGACTCCTTGTTCTCTTTTACAATAATGATATTCAAAACTTTTAAAATAAAAGTGCATATTTTTTACCTGGCCCGGTAGTTACTTCTACACATAAGGCATTATTTGGCTAGGGAATGGGGTCACAGACAAAATACATCAGGTTCCTGTTCTCACCGAGCTTACAATCCATTGTGCTCATGGGAGCACAGAGCTTTGCCATCAGCTTCTTCCTAGGAGAGAAAAATCACTTTGAGAATGTTCAGTGGAGATAGATATTTCACTAGAGGGTCTCAGCTGTCTCTAAAAGGTGAATGCTGAAGACATTTTGCACTTGACATTACTTTGTTCTCATTATCACTTTCCAGCAGTTTGAGAGAGACCTCCGTCGCTATGCCACACACGAGCGGAAGATGATGCTGGATAACCATGCTTTATATGACAAAACCAAGGTAGGGCTTCCTTCCTGAAATGGGCAACTTTGATCCTCATTTCACAGCTGGCCCCCTGGGCACTTTCTCTGGACTGATTTTAGTGTCCAGGAATCATTTCATTTGCTATGAGTGTCCCATTCCCAGCTGATCACAGTAGAGAACAACCAGAAAGACCCCCTACAACCAACAGTCCCCACCTGGTCCAGAGTGCAACTCAGAGTCTTTGGGCTCAAAAAAAGATAAGCTAAAGTAACCCCTAGAGCCAGCAGAGCAGTGAACAGATTGGGTGTGCTATGTCCTTGGTGTTTGCAGTGAGCGACCTCAAAGAAAACCAGGGATCCCCCTAAATCACAAACACCCCTTGACTACCCCTCAAATGCAGAAGCAGTAGCATTCTGAGTGATTAAAGAGAGACTGTGCAAGGAGAGAGACAGAGCTGCCCAGAGAGGAGATGGACAGTCAGCTGGGCTCACCAGCTCTGTGACTCATGTGCCACACACACTAGCCTTTACTGTGGTCATAATCCAATTCATGCCTCAGGAATATGGTACATTACTACATGGATTAGGAAGCATCCAAGATTCAACTGTTATATCCATGAGCACCAAGGTCTGCTCTTCTTATAATAGTCAAGCTCACAAAACTAGGTTCTAAAGGGGAAGATGACAAAATAACTAGAAGTAACTCCTTGCCCTCTAGGATTTCATAGTCCAAATGAGATGCATTTAGTTAGGGAACTAGGTTGCTTACTACAGCGTCCAGGGATAATATTGGCTTCAGGTGCAGCTGTATCCAGGTGCTTAGGCAGGCTTCCTGCAGGTTAGATTCATTCTGAGGCCAGCTTTTTCCATGAGTCCCATTCTCCAGCAGAGCAGAACCTCTCTTTTAATAGTACCAGCAAGAATCCTAGCTGATACTGCAACTCTGATTGGCCAGGCTTGTGTTGTGTGCTTCTCCCTGGAGATGAGAGCAGCTTTACCTGACTTTCATGGATTGAGAGTAGGGAGAGGGAATTTCTCAAAAAAATTCAAAGTGCTCCTCACAGAGGAGCTATAGATGCTAGCAGGAAACCCCCAGAAGCTAATCATGCAGATAGAGATAGATCAATATAATTTAGAAAGACTTACAAATTAATACATAATAAATAAGCAAACAGATACCTTCTGAGTGCTCAGAACTGCACTATTTACAAGAAGATACATGGAAGAGGAGAGCAGTGCTCCCTCTTAAAGAGATCATGGAGCTTAGTGTGGATGGGAGCAGATGTAGAAAGTAGAAAACCCAACACTTAGTAGTTAAGTGTCCTGTAACTACTAGCAGCACATGATTCTGACTGCAAGTTGGAATTATCCAGAACTTTTAAATAGATGACAGGACCTCTCCTAAAGCTTCAATTTCATTGGACAGGATGTGGTTCAAACTTCAATTAAAAAAAAACAACAACTCCATCTGGTGGTTCTAATGAACAGCTGTTAAGAACTGCTAATGCCTTTTGCTTAATATGGAAAAATGTCATGACTTTATCTTAATTCACTTAGTATTATTGTTTTAGTCAGCTTATTTGCTGCTGTGACTAAAAGATCTGACCTGAACAATTTTAGGGGAGGAAATGTTTATTTGGGGGCTCACAGTTTCAGAGGTCTCAGTCCATAGACAGCAGGCTCCATTCCTCAGGGCTCAAGATGAGGCAGGACATCATGGGGGAAGAGTGTGGCCGAGGGCAGCAGCTCACATGATGATCAGAGAGTGGAGAGAGAGATCTCTACTTGCCAGATTCAAATATATACCCCAAAGCCACACCCCCAATGCCCCACCTCCTTCAGCCACTTCAATTACCACTCAGTTAATCCCTATCAGGGGATTAATTCACTAATTGGGTTAAGATTCTCACAGCCCAATCATTTCTCCTCTGAACCTTCTTGCTTTGTTTCACATGTGAGCTTTCGGGGGACACCTCATATCCAAACCCTAACAATCATATTCTTGGATGGAAAAATGTAAAATTTACAGAAACTAGTTACAATGACTTTTTATACTCAGAAGCAAGGTTTTATGATTTTGTAATAATTCCTTCTAACAAGATAGTTTTACAAGTCATATTTTCACTGTGTCTGCACTGAGATGCTTAAGAAAAAAATAACTGCACATATTTCTTATGTTTTCAGAGGACATTTCTCAAAGCAGAAAATGAAGAAGAAATTTTTGCACATCTGGGGTTGGATTACATTGAACCATGGGAAAGAAATGCCTAGGAAAAAGTTGTCAACATTTTGTTCCTGTTCTTTTCAGGTTAAATAAGTTACGCTTCATATTTGTAAAGGATTCCTTAAGAAAGTTTGGAATTCTTTAGGATTTATTGAAATACAGATTGCTACTAGAAATAAATTGCTTTGGAAACATGATAAGGATGCATGTGGTGATGGGTTATGATCTAACAGACCCTTTGTACACCACAGCTTAGAATTCACAATGCATTTTTCAATAGAAATGAGGTTGTCACTGCAACCCACCAGGGAACTGCTCAAAACCCACTTTGCCCTCAGCGTAGCTGTAATGCTGGATATCGTCAATAAAAATTGGAGGAAATGGAATAATGGTGTCTTCTTCACTCAATTATCATACAGTGTTTCTAAACACAAATGAAATAATGGAATAATGAAGAGCTTGTGGTTTATCTTAAGGGGACAAATAGGCTTAATTAGAACATGCAGAGACTCCAAGGGGAACTCTGGGCCCCTTCTGGAGCTTCTAGAGGAGCCTGTGATGACTCCTGATTGGCTCAGTGTAGTTCAAAGCCAGCAGCTCTCCCACCTCCATGGAGCTGGGCTCTAAGTGTCCCAGCACAGGACCACATCCTGGGTGGATTTTTCCTGCTTTCCCTCAGAAGGAAGTGCAGTGTCCCAACCCACCTAAGGAATAGTTCCCTCCTTTTTCCATCTGAGAATCTTTCTCAGGAAGGTGATCTCCTCAGTCTCTTCATCTCAGGAGACCCAACAAGTGGGAGGGAGCATCTGGAACTTCCAGGTGCCAGACCCATTCTGACTACTGTTCCCTTCAGGAGGGCACAGACTAGACCCTGTGGGCTGAAGAAACCTAAAAGGCATCTGTCCTAGGTTGAATGTCCTCAGCCTGCAGAAAAGCTGGAGGCAATCTCTGACAACCATGAGCCCATATTCAAGAGAGGAAGCATTGAAGAAGCCATAGGGAGGGAAAAAAAAGGAAACAGGGTGGCCATGAGGATGCGAGGAGGTCCCCAGCAGAACCTGCTTCTGTGGAGATGCACTTTCCTGGGCATTCACATTCTTGTGGTCAGGTATTAGACTACACAGCTCACCATGCCCCGCTCTGTGTGTGTGTGTTTCCCCATTATGGCTTAACCAACATTACCCAGGTTCTTCTTCCTGGGTAATGTTACTCCCTGAATCCAGCCCCCACAGCATTAGCAGAATGCCCTGGGAGTGGCTGGAAGATAGACCTTAAATACATGGAAGGCAAGAACAGCCCAAGCCCCCCAGGAAGTGAGAATGACTGGATCAGTCGTGCTAGTGCCAGTGAGACCCGGACCCCAAAACTGAAGTCGAGGAGCACCTCAGACCATGTGAGCAAATGTATGCAGAAGGATGCTTGAATCAAAGCTCCTCTAGACATCCATCAGGCTTAAAGGGGGCCTAGGACAACGATCTCATGGAATCCAAGGGTTGACAAAGGAGCACAGCTGGACATCCTGAGAACCACACCTTGGATGAGACAGCCAGGACCAGCCACTCCCACAGACCATCAGGGACCTTGGAGACTCCTCCCACTTTGTCCATCATTCCCTGAAACTCCCATTTCTGTTTTCTTTTCTTTCTTTCTTTTTTTTTTTTGGTACTGGGGATTGAACTCAGGGGCACTCGACCACTGAGCCTCATCCCCAGCCCTATTTTGTGTTTTATGTAGAGACAGAGTCTCACTGAGTTGCTTAGCGCCTCACAGTTGCTGAGGCTGGCTTTGAACTTGCGATTCTCCTGTCTCATCCTCCCAAAATGCTGGGATTACAGGTGTATAGGGCCAGCTTGCCAGTTTAACCTAGGCCTGATGGGTCATTGGTTGACCAATAGCAATAGCCAATAGACAGGCTGCCCATGGGTCAGCTGTACACTGTGTGTCCAATCAGACACAGTCAGGGTGTGGCTTGCTTGACTACATGAGTGTGTGCCTGGGTGTGTGCAGGTAGTGACTGCACCCAGGAGCTCCTCTTTGAAGGGCTGTGGCCAGGAAGCTTATCCTTGCAAGACTGGCTGTGGTCAGGGTGAAACTGAAACAGAGGGTACCTAGGATAATAGGGACAGAATTCTGGGAGGCTGGGAGGTGTCGCCTGGGGCAGACATGCCCACCTGCATGGCCCCTCATAGCTAGAGAAGCCTCAAAGTCTACCCACAGGAACTCTCACCATCTCAGCCACCAGAGAAACTACATCCTCAAAGCCCACTGAGGAGTCAGCAAGCAGGGTCAATCACAGGGTCAATAACAGACCCAGGCCATCAGGGATGAATATTTAGAATTCAGCTTTCTTCTTCAATAAATTAATATCCTCTTGGAAGAGAGGCCTGGAAAACAAGGAAAGGAAATGAACAGCAAAATGACAAAAAATGTCTGGTTAGTGCAGGAGTAAGAGAGGAGAAGAGCAATTGCCCAGCTAGATAGGACAATACAAGGTGGAAACTTCGGGGTGTCCGAGGGTTGTCTCTCCAGGCTGGAGAGGCAGGGGATGACTTCACAGAGGAGGACAAATCCCAGCCAGTTTTAAAGAATGGGAGGATGTGGATCATCCCTAGCAGTCCAAGTAAGTGCAAAGGCTGGGAAGGTCCCCCATGTTCTACAGTCCCCAGAGCTTTCGTGTTTGGAACAGACTTTTGGAAATAATCTTCCTAAAACTTCTCTTGTACACTTGAAACTTGAAAGGGAGGGCAAGAACTTTTTGTGATGGGTAAGAGAGGTCAAAGACTAGCAGTCCCTCTGCTAAAACAACCCACAGATACATTGTATTTGGTCTTTGCTGTGTTTTAGGGATTTTTAATCCAATTCCTCAAATTATTCCATGAAATAGGAAAGGAGGGAACCCTTCCAACTCATTCTATAAGGCTAGCATCACCCTGATACCAAAACCAGACAGAGACACATCAAAAAAGGAAAATTTCAGACCAATATCCCTGATGAATATAGATGCAAAAGTTCTCAATAAAATTTTGGCAAATCGCATACAAAAGCATATTAGAAAAATAGTGCACCATGACCTAGTGGGGTTCATTCCAGGGATGCAAGTTTGGTTCAACATACGGAAATCAATAAACGTAATCCATCACATCAATAGGCTTAAAGATAAGAATCACATGATTTTATCAATTGATGCAGAGGAAGCATTTGACAAAATACAGCCCCCTTTCATGTTTAAAACACTAGAAAAACTAGAGATAGCAGGAACATACCTCAACATTGTTAAAGCAATCTATGCTAAACCCAAGGCCAACATCATCCTAAATGGAGAAAAAGTGGAAGCATTCTTTCTAAAAACTGGAACAAGACAGGGATGCCCTCTTTCACCACTCTTATTCAACATAGTCCGTGAAACACTAGCCAGAGCAATCAGACAGATGAAAGAAATTAAAGGGATACGAATAGGAAAAGAAGAACTCAAACTATCATTATTTGTAGATGACATGATTCTATACTTGGAGGATCCAAAAAACTCCACCAGAAAACTTCTAGAATTAATAAATGAATTCAGCAAAATTGCAGGATATAAAATCAACACCCATAAATCAAATGCATTTCTATACATCAGCAATGAATCCTCTGAAAGAGAAATCAGGAAAAATACTCCATTCACAATAGCCTCAAAAAAAAAAAATACTTGGGAATCAATCTAACAAGAGCAGTGAAACACCTCTACAATGAAAACTACAAGACACTAAAGAAAGAAATTGAAGATCTTAGAAGATGGAAAGATCTCCCATGCTCCTGGATAGGCAGAATCAATATTATTAAAATGGCCATACTACCCAAAGTGCCATATAGATTCAATGCAATTCCAATTAAAATCCCAAAGTCATTTCTTATAGAAATAGAAAACATGGGCTGGGATTGTGGCTCAGCGGTAGAGCGCTTGCCTCGCATGCGTGAGGCCCTGGGTTCGATCCTCAGCACCACGTACAAAGCAATAAAATAAAGACACTGTGTCCATCTACAACTAAACAAAAAAAATATTAAAAAAAAAAGAAAACATAATTATGAAATTTATTTGGAAAAATAAGAGACCCAGAATACCCAAAGCAATCCTCAGTAAGAAGAGTGAAGCAGGAGGTATCACAATACCAGACCTTAAACTATACTACAAAGCTATAGTAAAAAAAAAAAAAAAAAAAAAAAAAAAAAAAAAAAAAAAAAAAAAAAAAAAAGGCATGGTATTGGCACCAAAATAGACATGTAGACCAATGGTACAGAATAGAAGACACAGAGACTAACCCACATAAATACAGTTATCTCATACTAGACAAAGGTGCCAAAAACATACATTGGAGAAAAGATAGCCTCTTCAGCAAATGGTGCTAGGAAAACTGGAAATCCATATGAAGCAAAATGAAACTAAACCCTTATCTCTCACCATGCACAAAACTCAACTCAAAGTGGATCAAAGACCTGGGAATTAGACCAGAGACCCTGTGCCTAACTGAGGAGAAAGTAGGCCCAAATCTTCATGACGTTGGATTAGGCCCCAACTTCCTAAACAGGACTCCTAAAGCACAAGAAATAAAAGCAAGAATCAATGAATGAGATGGATTCCAACTAAAAATCTGCTTCTCAGCAAAAGAATCAATGAGGTGAACAGACAGCCTACATTCTGGGAGCAAATTTTTGCCACATGCACATCAGATAGAGCACTGATCTCCAGGATATATAAAGAACTCAAAAAACTTTACACCAAAAAAACAATCAACCCAATCAATAAATGGGCTAAGGATTTGAATAGAAATTTCTCAGAAGATATACAATCAATAAACAAATATAGGAAGAAATGTTCAACATCTCTAGCAATTAGAGAAATGCAAATCAAAACTACTCTAAGATTTCATCTCACCCCAGTCAGAATGGCAGCTATCCAAAATACAAGCAACAATAAGTGCTGGCAAGGATGTGGTGGAAGAGGCGCACTCTAACATTGCTGGTGGGACTGCAAATTGGTGCAACCTATCTGGAAAGCAGTATGGAGATTCCTTTAAAAACTTGGAATGGAACCACCATTTGACCCAGCTATTCCACTCCTCGGCCTTTACCCTAAAGACTTAAAAACAGCATACTACAGTGACGCAGCCACTTCAATGTTTATAGCAACACAATTCACAATTGCTAAACTGTGAAACCAACCTAGATGCCCTTCAATAGATGAATGGATAAAGAAACTGTGGTATATATACACAATGGAATATTACTCAGCCTTAAAAGAGAATAAAATTATGGCATTTTCAGGTAAATGGATGGAATTGGAGAACATTATGCTAAGTGAAGTCAGCCAATCCCAAAAAACCAAAGGCCGAATGTTCTCTCTGATTAGTGGATGCTGATACATAAGGGGCCTGGAAGTGGGGAACATGGAAGAAATGGAGGAACTTTGGATGGGACAGGGAGGAGGTGGGAAAGGGGGGGCGAATGGGAATAGCAAAAATGGTGGAACAAGATGGACATCACTACCCTAGGTACATGTATGAAGACATGAATGGTGTGACTAGCTTGTTTGCAACCAGAGAGATGGAAAATTGAGCTCTATATCTGTACTATGACTTGAAATGCATTTAAAAAAATAAAACAGTGACCAGTATTTAAAACTAGATAAAATGCACATTTAAAATAAAAAGTATTTATGGCTTCTTTTGGAAAACGAAAGACATGATGATAGGCCGTGGATGTGCCAGAGCTGCACAGCTCTCTCCCTCTATAGCAGGCATGCGGGCTCTGGGTAAGCCTGGCCACCATCCCACCGCTTCCCTGTTGACCGCGTCTGACCACAATCCATGAGATAGTCTCCTGGTCCTTTCTGCTGCTCCTGTGTTTCCCAGGGACAATATTCAATATTATTTTAGATAGTATGTAGGTGAATATCTTTATGCTGATATAATCAACAAATATTTATTGAGAGCAGCCATTTTTCTAGGTACAGGTATAGAAATAGAAAACAAAATTGTCTGAATGTTCTATGATTATACGCATGAAGCTTACATCCTATGAAGGCATTTATTTTAATCTGTTACAAAAATCACAGTTTTCTGTTTATAGTGGTGATATAAAGCTTCCTTTTGTGAATATACTTGTCTAAACTAGTAGAGTGATCAGTGTAAGGGCGTGTAGGAAATATTTCTAGTGGCATGAGGATGTGGCAAGAATGGGGAGAGAAAAGAGGAAAGCAGGTGACTAACTTTTGGAGAACGTGCAGGTGGCCTTCCTACCTTCACTAACCAACTCCTCAGCTCTGATTCTCTGAAGGTCCCCAGCAGTCAATAGCTCCATGCATGAGTTTTCCCATCAGAGAACCTCAAAGATACTAATGCTGATTCCCTTATTTGAGAAGCCCGGTTGGGAATTCCACAAATGCCCTCTGCTGGAGTTGCATATGATTTTTTACTCTGGGCTAGAATTTTTATCAATTAGGTTGGTGACTGGTAATCAGAACTCAGCCGTGCCCTGTGCCTCCTACTATGGGAGCAGAGCGCCCTCTAGTGGCTAGAAAAAGAACCTTAGGAGGCAAATACAGATATTGGTGGATCAAGTAAGAACAAGAATGTAGAGCAGGACCTTAGAGACCTTCTGCACCAACTTCTTCATTCTACAGATGACAGACCAAGATCTATAGACAGGGAGTGGCCTACTCAATGTCACACAGCAAGTTAATGCCAGAGTTTTTGCTGATTTAACAGAGAATCTGTATACAGGCTGGTCTTCCCCAATTACTAGCTCTGTGACGTTGGACAAGTTACCTAATCTCTCTGAGACTTGGTTTCCTCCTCTATAAAATGCTGGTTCCTTTGCCTGCCTCTTTCAGAGGATTAAATGAAGTAGTGCTATAAAATTCTTAAACTAATAATTTAGGGATCCTTTGGATTGGGAATAGTGAGTTAACAAGCTGATAATACCTCTGGGGAAAGGACAGTTGACACCCTGCCAGTATTTTACTTGCACACTTCCTCTGCAGAAGGTCCCAAGCCCCTGGAGCCACAGCAGGAGGTAGTGGAGACCGGGGCAGTCAGTGTTTTGGCTTTTGGACTCTCGGACCTCAACCTGCCTGGATCTGGTCAGCACAGGGGACAGGAGACAAAGTCCCAGTCAAATGTCTGCAGAGTTTCTGTGAAGGCTAAGTGCAGATTTGTAGGACATCGGGGTACTCACTGACCTTTATCTCTTAGAGACAGATGAGAGACACGGTTGGAGTCACTTTTGCCTATTTCAAATGCAGTTTTATCAATCAAATTCACTCTAAGCATTTCAAATTCCTCCCTCCCACAGTCACACCACCATAGCAACATAGAAACTCTACCCAGTTACCAGTTAAACTCATTATTATTAACACTTTGTTTTGTGCAAACTTAAATCATCTCTCAAAACAAATTGCTTTGCGTTCTATAGAACCAAATTCACTTCCTACAGCCAACAGTAACACTGGCAAAGTAACATCAGTGCCATATACCTCTTGGGTTGGTGTAAAAATAAAGCAATATAATAGATGAAGAATGCTTTTAAAACCAAAAAGTGCTGTAATTTTAAAAGAGATTAGTCTTTGTCATATTATTCTGCCAGAGCTCCAGCCCCTGGGGACTGCTTCCCAGAAAGGTAATCATATGACTTTAAAAATAACAAACTAGTCATCTCAGACAGGCTGGCATTTAAATCCAAGGGCAAGAATATAGTGTTCTGTAAAAAAAAATTCCTGGAGTACTAAATGAAGGAGACCCAGTGACCCTCGCAGTGGTGACCTTGGATTTGAATAGCACTGTAGCCTGCAACGCATTTGTGTTCTGCATTTCCATGGCGTGTAGGAGACAGTATTTTCACAAGAAACAAATCCAAAACATGTGTAAAGTGTTTTAACCTCCCTGGTGAGGAGCAGGAGGCAGAGAGAGGTGTGATTATAGCCACACATTGGGCATTTGCTGTCATGCAAATCTCATAGAGTGTACTTAGCAAACTGAGATGGCTCTGAGTCACCAGGCAATGACTGTAATAAGAGCATAGTATTTATATTAACCCATGGGGTTGCTGATTTTCTTTCCTTGTGTAGATGCTGGTGTCTGATACCCTTCTCCTTTTGCTTGAAGGACTTCCTTTAATATTCTAGTAATGCTGGTCTGCTGGTGGTGATCTTTTTTTATTGTTTAACCTTTGTATATCTGAAAAAGGTTTTGCCTTTTTTAAAAGATGGTTTTGCTTCAAACTCCAGT
Source organism: Geosciurus inauris (assembly GCA_004024805.1). Classification (NCBI taxonomy): domain Eukaryota; kingdom Metazoa; phylum Chordata; class Mammalia; order Rodentia; family Sciuridae; genus Geosciurus; species Geosciurus inauris. The sequence continues at coordinate 35,881 of PVHX01005261.1, read as the reverse complement.
ACTGCAAAAAAAAAAAAAAAAAATCTAGACTGACAGTGTTATTCCTCTGTACTTTAAAAAAAAATGTCCCATTGTGGAGCTTGTGTTGTTTCCAGTGAAAAATCTGGTATAACCTTTATCTTTGTTTTTCTGATATAATGTGTTTGTGTCCACTGGCTACTTCTACATTCTTTTTTTTTTTTTTTTTTTTTTGGTACCGGGGATTGAACACAGGGGCACTCAACCACTGAGCCACATCCCCAGCCCTATTTTGGGTTTTATGTAGAGACAGGGTCTCACTGAGTTGCTTAGGCCGTTGCTGAGGCTGGCTTTGAACTCACGGTTCTCCTGTCTCAGCCCCCCTAAGTGCTGGGATTACAGGCATGCGCCACTGCGCCCGGTGTGCTTGTACATTCTTTATCACAAGTTCTGAACAATTTAATTATGAAGCACCTTGGTATAGTTTTTTTTCATGTTTCTTGTGCTTGGGATTTCTTGAACTTCATTGATCTGTGAGTCTACAATTCTCATTGTTAAAATTTTCACTTATTGTTTCTTCCAATATTTTTTTTTCTGTATGCTTCCTCTCACTTTGGAGACTTGCATCTCATGTTTATTAAACCAATTGATATTATCCTGTGGATTATTGGGATCATTGACTTGCTATTCTTTTTTTCAGCTCTTTTAAATCTGTGTTTTATTTGGAATAGTTTTTATTGATATACCTTTTAAGTTTACTAATCTTTTATTCTGCAATGTATAAATTTTCATTAGTCTCATCCAGTATATTTTTCATGTCAGGCATTATAGTTTTAATCCTTAAATGTATGAGTTAGGTTTTTAAAAACATCTCACATGTCTCTATTTAACACAATCTTTCTTCTAGCTTATTGAATATTTGGAATATAGTTACAAATATTTTAGTGTCTTTGTTTACCAATTGAATCATCTACATCAATTCTGAGTCAATTGCTCTTTTGTTCAATATTTTCTAGTTGTCAATGGATATTTGTTTATTTATATGTGGTGCTGAGGATTGAACCCAGGGCCTCACACATGCCAGGCAAGCACTCTACCATTGAGCTACAGCTTCAGCCCAGTCCATTGCTCTTGATCCAAGGATCTTCCTCATGAGGGGTGATGTTTTCTTATCTCTTTGAATACTTAATAATTTTCTACCTGATTCTAAATGTTGTGAATCGTAGCCTGTTGTGAGCTGGATATTTTTGTATTTCTGTAAGTTTTCTTCAGGCTTGTTCTCGGATGTGGTTAAGCTACTTGGAAAAAGTTTGATATGACCTTTTCTTGCTTTTAAGCTTTTTCAGGCAGGATAGAGTAGCTCTACCCTAGTTTAACCTAGGGTTAATATTCTTTAGCAGTAATGAGACAATACTTTTCTCAGTATTCTACCTGGTTCCTGATGAATTATCATGTTTTCTACTCTTGCTCTTTGGGAACAGGCACCGTTTCTGGTACTATATGAGCCTGGGAGTCTTGTTCTCCATAATTCTTTTGATTGGTTCCTTTCTCAGCCTTGGGTAGTTTGCTCATGTGCATGTTCCAGTCAATACACAATAGAATATTGAAGAAGGACCCACTTTAGATCTCTGAGTTCTGTCTTTATGTAACTCCTTCCTCTCTAATACTCCGCCCTGCAAATTATATTTACCTTGGCCTCCATGAATTTCCAGCTGTATCTCATCAACAGCACGTGCAAAGGTCACCTGGTGGGAAGATTATGGTGTCTGAGAAGCAGAGAGAAGTCCCATGTGACAGAAAGGACTGTGGCATCCAACAAGCAGAGAGAAAACCCTTGCTGCTGGAGGATCCCAGGTATTGGAGGAAGAGAGAGGAAGCCTGTGTGGCTGGGGGGGCCGTGGCATCTGAGGGCAGACAGGAGACCCCTGTGGCTGAAGCAGAAGAACTAGGAGTCAGACACAGCCTAGGCTACTCCTGCTCTCAAGACAAACACTCAGATTTGTACTTTGGCTTTCATCAGTGGATCATCGATGGTGATCCAGGAGGATCTAATTGATCAGCAAGTCAGCAATCAATTATTCAATATGGTTTGTTCCCACTCACAGTCTAATCTTTCCCCTCAGGATAAGGATGTAGCTCAATAGAAGGGCTCTGGCCTAACAGGCACAAGGCCCTGGATTCAATCTCTAGCACCACACGTGTGCACACGCACACACATACACACACAAATACACACACTTTTCAACTTAATTTTAGCCCTGACAGTGTAACTCCATGAGAAACTGATTCTCTGACATTACATATCAGTTTTTAAGCCTGACTCAAGTCACATCAACCTGTTCTTCAAAGGTCCCGACTGTTTTGGTGAGAATCATATATGAATTGAGTTAACACACAGGCACTGGCTTCTTTCCTGTCAGTGATCTGCCAGGTCCCAAGACAACACTGGAGACTGAACGAAAAGGCTGAAGACGACTGGGTCTTCTTGGAAATGTCTCTGCACCCTAATGAATGTGTATCTCCTCTCCGATCAGGGCAATAATGTCAAGAAAGTTCTGGAGATGGTTGGCCTTGAGGCTCAAAGACATAAAACATTCTTTCTCTTAGGCTTAAATAAAGAAGAGTCTGAAGCCAGGTGTGGTGGCGCATACCTGGAATCTCAGCACTTCGGGAGGCTGAGACAGGAGAATCCCAAGTTCAAAGCCAGCCTCAGCAATGGCCAGGCATTAAGCAACTCAGTGAGACCCTGTCTCTACATAAAACACAAAATGGGGCTGGGGATGTGGCTCAGTGGTCGAGTGCCCCTGAGTGCAATCCCCAGTACCAAAAAAAAAAGTCTGAGCTGGGTGGATGTGATCTTAGAGACAAACCAATCCAAATATCGGTGCTATGTAAGAAATGGGTCCCAAACACATTGTGTGACCTGACCAAGACCACTCAGCTTAACAATAGGGCCAGGTTGGAGAACCACAGCTTCAGACTTCCGGTCTCAGCAGTTTCGTGACAATACTGGGTCTGTTCTTCAGGACAGACCGAGTAGCTTCCATCAGTCACCTTGGCTGAAACAATGCCTGTACCAGGAAGGTCTCTGGGATAATCTTAGTTTCAAACCCAAGATGCTCTTCTCTTATACTTTCATATAGAAAAAGGAAAGCCACACATATTTTGTAGGTTCATAAAAATGACTTTACTTTTCACTTCATTCCAAAATAAGTTTTTCTACATATAGCAGAAATAAATGACAGAAACACTGAACCTTATAGTTTAATAGAAACAATTTGAAGTGAGGATTCTAAGCAATGGATTATAAGTAGAATTAAAATGAATGATCCAAAATACAAGCCATACCTTATTTAATAGGCTGCAAGGCTTTTTGACATGCATGTTTCTATGCACCACGGGGTCAGAGGATGAAAACTGCCATCTTACATCTTACAAGTACAGGACTGAGGCTCCGGGAGATCAACAGTGTGCCCTAGGGCTGAGTCATGAGTATCAAAGTCACAGCTGACTTCTCAATAAATCCAAGGTCCTTCTCAACATGTAAGTAAAAGTACCAACATCCCTGGCACATCTGTTTACAAATGGCTAACTCTGCTTGTCAAGGTGACTGAACCCGTGGGACAGGACAAAGAGGCTTTGAAGAGCAGGTGTTGGCGTATGACACTGGTTGATTGGCTTTAATAGAAACCATTCTGTTATTCAGGAAAGTAGAACACATTTCTGATCAGTCAGAGGCCCTGTGTGAGATAGATATGTTTTCCAGGATACCAAGGTGTCTCGTGGAGTGGGCGAATCTTCCCTGGGGTGCTCCGGACCAGAGTTTCCCAGCAGGATGTCTGACCTGCTCAAAGGCAATGGTCCTGAATGGGGGAACCAGGCTGCCTAGAAGCCTCCTCAAGGAAGAAGGTAAAAGCCTGGCCCAAGTTGCCTGATACTGTCTGTGGATTTTCCTTGGATGGCAAGTGTGTGGTACTCGGCCCCTCCCTTTGTGCTCATCCCCTGGGTCCTCTTGATCTCTCTTCCTGCAATATTTTCTTTTATTATGATACTCCAAGGACATGGGCCTTTTCTCCACTCTGATGGAATGGAAAAGCTCTCATTCCTAATAATCTTTCAGGGTATCTCTTGCCTCCCCTCCCCATTCTTTTTTTTTTTTTTAATCATTTTCTTTTTTTTTTTTTTTTTTGGTACCGGGGATTGAACTCAGGGGCACTCGACCCCTGAGCCACATCACCAGCCCTATTTTGTGTTTTATGTAGAGACAGGGTCTCACTGAGTTGCTTAGTGCCTCGCCATTGCTGAGGCTGGCTTTGAACTCACGATTCTCCTGTCTCAGCCTCCCTAAGTGCTGGGATTACAAGCGTGAGACACCGCGCCCGGCTTAATCATTTTCTTTTTAAAACAACCTTTATTTTATTTATTTATGTATGTATTTTGTATGTGGTGCTGAGGATCGAACCCAGTGCCTCACGCGTGAGGGGCAAGCGTTCTACCACTGAGCCATGACCCCAGCCCCTCCCCTCCCCATTCTTTACCTTAAACACATGCATGTGCGCATACACACACACATAGCCCACTGCAGAACTGCCTTCCTCAGATACTCTCTGATCACAGACTCAAGTGGAAATGATGAATGATGTGTCTTCTAGGCCAAGTGGGTGGTGGACATCTGATGTGCTAGGAAGTCACCTTGCCCAAAGTCACAGAGAACATGCAATTAGTGATAAAGGCAAAAGGGTGGGGAGGGATGGGAGAAAATGGGAAAGGAGATAGAGAGGCTTTGAAAACTGGAAAGAAGAGTTGCTTAAAAGTCAGAGGATGGTCTATTCTAGAGAAATTTACTACTAAATAGGGCAGACTGGTTGTTGTTTGTCTGGTCTGTTTAATGGGCCCAACACCACTCCAAGGGGTCTCTCCTTTTCCATGAGGCCTCCCTGTAGAGAACCCTCAGCAAGCTAAAATGGCAATGCTATTCATGGGCTCAAGAATCTTGTGCCCTCCAAAGGATATTTTTTAATAAAGGAAATTGCATCTTTAGCAACCACTCTAAAGGCATCAAGGTCAAAGATATTTGAGAAACTGTCATCAGAGATACCATGTCTTACCTCTAAAATTCATCAAAATGCCTCATTGTAAAGAAAAATCATTCTAATGTGAAATACAAATCTCCACCAACTTCAGCATCTTGAAGGCTAAAGGTAATACTGCTAAGTCTCTGCACTTGGAATTTGGAACTTGAAAGAACCTAACCTTTTCTGGTTCATATGTAAAGACAATGTCACATCTAGATTTGAAGTTTCACTGACTACTAAGGACACTGAGAATTATCTTTAGATGTCAACAAATTGGGTTGAAATTCGTGGAAAAAGTTTGCTATAAATATCCCATTGCTGACTATGACTATGGGTAACAAATGCTGATGATCAGCCATTTGACCTTATCAGGCAAGCAATATGGAAAGAGGTAGGAAGGGTATTAGGGAGAGAGAACTCATATTCTTAGTGCCTACTAAGTGGCAAACACTTCCCTTTATTTCTTATTTAATCTTTTCAATGAGCTCATGAAGCAAGAAATATGATTCCGTCTTTTGCAAAGCCAAAACCTGAGGCTTGGAGAAGTTCATCAACCTGATGCAACTGCACAGTAGCAGGTCTGACTCAAGAGTCTGTTATCTTTCCACTGCTGTATAACATGATCCAACCAGACGTGGTCAGAGAATGGGTGGCTCCACATGACTTCTACCCTGAGATATTCAGAAAGAAGAACTGGCTTCCCCTGGCACATTTCATGTAAGTTTCATTTATGTGCTAACTTGTGGCTGATCTTGGCGGCTGCTGCTGCTGCTGCTCCTGCTGCTGCTGCTGCTGCTGCTGCTGCTGCTGCTGCTGCTGCTTTTGTTTTTTGTTTTTGTTTCTTTTAGAAAAGGGAGGTGAGAAAAAGACAAGAAGGCAGCAAGACACTCAGAAACCAGACCCTTTTCCCAAGATCACAAAGAAAAGCAAGTTCCCACTGGGGTCAGGAATAGGACCTAAGGGGCTCTATCTGATGGATGGCAAACTCACCCGGTGCTTCACTACGTACTAAACCACAAGGTTTGAGAGTTGGAATGAATCTTATTGGAACCATCCTTAAAGAGATAAATCAACCCCAAAGTGTCCCAGACCTAGGAATAAAATTTGAATTGGTTAAGAAGCAGCTTGGCACACCTCCTCTCCACACACAAGTCCCTGGGTTTCAGCCCTGTTTGGTTCCAGTCTGCTCCATAACGAAGCCCCATCATTCTAGACTCAGTCTGGGTATAAGCCACCACAGTCCCCTCCTCCTCTCTCTTTCTTCAGGAGGGCGGTAAGCGTCAGGCAGGGGGTCCTCGCTTCCTGCTACAGTCTTCACGTATATGTGGGCTTCTTGTGCTCCTATTGTGTTCTCATCTGTGGGTGACCTCCTAGGATTCTTGAGAAAATAGAGATTTAAAAAAAAAAAAAATACACCAGAGACTTTGGCTTCTGGCCAAGATGGAGTAACAGCAACCATATGTATTTACCCTCCCATGTGAAACAACCCCAAATCAGGTAAGACATTTAAAATAATAGTGTTCAAGACACTGGACATCAGACAAGGAAAGACAGTGACCCCTGGGAAAACAGGTAAGAGAGGTCTGCAATTGCCTGAGCTTACTGCTGTGCGAGGCTCTTCAGGCACTCAACTCTGCTTATTGTTAGCATAGCACCTCTTTTTTTTGACTTTTGATCTGTCCCAGTCTGTATATTTAAAATTGTGTTTTGTAAACATCATGTAGTCGGATCTTGATTTTATAGCCAGTCTGAATATCTCTGCCTTTTAACTGAGACTATTTAGATAATTTCCATTTAATGGGATTATTGGTATGGTTGGGTTTAAATCTGTCATCTTGCTATTGGTTTTCTATTTGTTTTATCTGTTCATGGTTTCTTATATTTTTCTGCCTTATTCCATAAATCTTGTAGAAGAACTTTCATTAGTTTCATGAAAAAATCTACTAGGATTTACATTAAATTATATCTATTATGTATATAATAAAGTAACCATAAATTTGTGGTGTTTAACATCTTTGTGCTACTTAGTTCCCTACTCAGGAGCATAGTATATACCCTCCTTATTCAGGAATTAATGTCTTTTACTAAATTTTATTATTTTCCATAAAAAATCACATATTTTTGTTACATTTATTCTTCAGCTTTCTGTATATTTTTATTATCACTGCAAAGTGATATTTTATAAAATTATTTTTATAATTGTTGCTGATGATTAGAAATGCACATTACTTTGTGCATTGATTTTTGTATCCAGTGAACTTATTTGAATATATTGTTAATTCTAATAATTTATGTTTAGATTATTTGGTTTTTCTACGTAGACAATCATATAATCTGCAAATAATGCCAATTTTGTTTCTTCCTTTTTAGTCATGCTATTTCTCTTTCTATCCAACTGTATTGACTAGGACCTAAAGTGCAATATTGGATAGAAGTGAAGAGCATCCTTGATTTAGATCTGAAAATCACAGAAAAAGAGAAGAATGCTTTCAATATTTTACCCTTAGATATGATTTTTGTGTAATTTTTAAAAAGATGTTATTTTGCAAGTGAAGAAGTTCCTACTCTGGTTTTCTAAAAGTTCATACCAAAAGGGACTGTTGAATTTATTTGAACTCTCTTCTCCCAATGAGGTGGTCACACAATTTTTCTCTTTTAATTTGTCAGTGAAATATATTATATTAAATTGATTTTCTAATATTAAATTAACTTGAACTCCAATAAAAATGTATGGAACCTCCTTTGTGCTTGAGCTTCATTTGACCACATCCCTTCCATTTATTTACATTGTACTTCCATGCATGAGAGACTTTAAACCCCTTGGCTTGCTTACTACTGTATTAGTTGTATATAGAGATTATAATAAAAATTCTTACCTCAGCTATCTTGGGATTGTCATAGATTTCTGAAATTTCACATGGTCTCTCACTTTCCTAAATTGTTTAAAAAGAAGAAAAGAAGAAGAGTCACAGGTTTGGATCATAACCATGATTAGACTTAGTGATTCTTAAACCTGAATGCATATTAGAATCACCATCAAGCTTTAAAAACAAAACAAATACACAAGCAAATGATACCCCCCCTTAACAAAAACTGAATAGATATTATTATAAGTTTCTTTAAAAATAATCCAGAATTGACATTGTGGAGAGATAAAAGAAAAACTGGCCATGAGTTGATAATTGGATTCACTGTGCTGTTTTACTCTAACATATGTTCAAAATTACATCTCTCTTTGTCCAAGATTTTGCTTTCCATAGTTTCAGTTACCTATGATCAAACAGGGTCCAAAAATGTTAATGGAAACTTCCTGAAATAATCTAAATTTTAAATTTCTATTTTGAGTACTGTCATGAAATCTTGGGCCATCCTGCTTTATCCCACCTGGAAAGTAATCATCCCTTTACCTAGTGTATCTGCACTGTATATGCTACCCACCCCGTTCGGTCAAAAGACCACATTCACAAAACGTTTATTACAGTATATTATCATAATTGTTCTATTTTATTATTAGTTATTGTTAATCTCTTACTGTGTCTAATTTATAGATTAAACTTTCTCATAGGTACGTATGCATAATATGTATATGTGCATGTAGGGTTCAGTACCATCCACAGTATCAAGCATCCACTGTGTGGTCTTAGAATGTATCCTTTATGAATAAAGGGGGGACGATTGTATCTATAATAAAAATATCTATTTTTTAAAAGATCAATGCCACAGCTCTATTGTCCAGAAATTCTGACTTAATTGGTTTTGGTGATTAGTAATTTTTTAACCTTCTAGATGATTTTAAAGTGCACTGAAGGGTGAGAAATGATTACTTAAATAAATAATGCCACCATCATCTACAGTACTTCTCATCGTGTTTAAAGTCTACAGCTTGTCAACACACCTTTACATGTGATGTAAAGATGTTCGCCATCCAAGGTGTCATTTCATTCTTATAATGTTGCCTACTCCTTAAAATAGGATGGGTAGTCTTTTGTTTGTTTTTTCTGGCATTGAGGACTGAATCCAGGGTCTTGCACACACTTGCCAAATGCTCTACCACTGAGCTACATCCCCATCTCAGGGAGGTAGTTTTATAACACATGTTTTTGAATTGAACTAACCAAGGCACAGAATATGTCACTTGTCCAGGATTATAGAAATCATAAAGTGGCAGAGCCAGGATTAGACCCAAGGTTTTCTATCTCCCTGTTAGTGCTTACTTAGCACTATGAAAACAATCAAGAATGTTTATAAACGGGGTGAAATTAGAAGCCAGAGTCCATGTGATCACAACCAGGGAACCTTGCTGGATAGCAATCTGGCATGTGGGGTGGGAGGTAGATATGTAAACTGCGTGTTCAGACTAAGAAACGGGCAGGTCTGTCCTGGGCACATCCTGACCTCTGGCACCTGGGCACTGCTCTTCTCGTGTCTTTCCTAACATCACCTCTGTCCTCCCCTTGTGAAGCCTGTGCCCTTTTTGCCCCTCAACTTGGGAAACAGACCCACTGTACAGACACGTGTTTGCCATGGCAGTGAACATCCCCTCCGCTGCTCCTTTACGACAACCCATACCATCCTCGCGACCAGCGACTTCCTCGAGGGGCCTGAGAGTTGTGAGCAAATCAGCTCTGCCAGAGCACGGTGTGGGGTCCGAAATGGGAATTGTCCTCGGGAAACATCACGGGCCCTGAATTCTCATATTTTTAGCCCAAAAGCCAGTTTGCTGAAATACTGATTCCTGCTGCACGACCAGACACAAATGTCATCACAAAAGGTCATCACCTCTGCAGATCCATCGCTGCTTCTTCGTCTTCTCTGGTGAATCAAAGTAAGTAGTAATGCCACCAGCAGGGCTGCAGCCACCAGGGACGGGATGCTTGCTGCTAACCCAAGAGAGGGTCCACAGTCCTAGCAGAGAGAAACACGGTCAGGGAGCCCCGATTCTTCAAGACAAAAGGAATAATTCAGCAGATTAAAAATGAAACAAAAAGCCAGGTGCGGGGGCACACGCCGGTAATCCCAGCGGCTCAGTAGGCTAAAGCAGGAGGATCTGGAGTGCAAAGCCAGCCTCAGCAAAAATGAGACTCTAAGCAACTCAGTGAGACCCTGTCTCTAAATAAAATACAAAACAGGGCTGGGGATGTGGCTCAGTGGTTGAGTGCCCCTGAGTTCAATTCCCAGTACTCCCCAAAATAAAAAAAAGGGAAGCCTGCATGAAGCCTAAGTGTCATATACAAAATCAGAAGAGTAATGAAATATTATTTTTTAAGAAGTTTGTATCCTGCTTGACAAGAGACTTTCTTTCATAGGACAGGATTTAATTAGTTTAAATCATTCTGCAAGAGTGATAATCTAGAACAGAATGGACAACTGATCTAAACAAGAGTTCCTGGAAACAGAGACACCAGTGTCTCCATGTAGGGAAAGCTGAGGTGCCATGCAGAGCAGCCATTAGACACCACATTTACCTATGAGTCTGGCAAAAAGCAAAAGCTTTTATTAAGTCCCATACCATTTCAATGTTACTTTTCAAATGTGTTTATACTGAATGCATTAACCAGTTTTTTTTTTTTAATATTTTTTAGTTGTCAATGGACCTTTATTTTATTTATCTATATGCTGTGCTGAGAATCGAACCCAGTGCCTCACACATGCTAGGCAAGTGCTCTATCCCTGAGCTACAGCCCCAGCCCCATTAACCAGTTTTTAAATGTCCATTTCGTTTGAGTAGAAGGTCATGTGTGTAGCCACGTGACTTTTCAGATTTGTAGACTTGTGTCTGGAAATATGGAAGACGATCTTTATTAATGTGCCACTCTTATGTAAGCCTGGGTTCTCCTTCACTTTGTGGGGGTATAATTTTATTATGGAATAATAAAGTGCAAAATCATAAATACACAAGTTGATGACTTTTCAATGATGAACATACTTATCTAACCAACACTCACGCCAAGAAACAATCCTGCCAGGGCCCTAGGAGCCACCCATACTCCCTCCTCTCTCCATATGTGAGCACTAAAATACTGAAATCTATTACCAGAGATGAATTCATAGATGCAAATGTAAGGTATGCAGTCTTTCATGTCTGGCTTCTTTTGCTCAACACTTTGTGAAGTCCACCTGTGATGCTGTAGGATCTCCCTCACTCTTGATCATAGGGAGTCCTATGAATAATGGTTGAGCCAGGGTCTGGGCATGGTGACTGTTCACATAACAAACTTTAATCCTCAAAACAAATACACGACATGGGTAGAGCATTCTTATCCCCAATTTATAAATGACCAAGCCGAGGCTGGATAATTTAAGAGCATACTTACCGCTTCTTTCCCACCTGTAACATCCGGAGAAGAAGTCTGTGTGAAACAGGAACATATTGTAAGTAGACAGAAATCTATAGAATATACCATGCAGGACAGTCTAAAGAAGGTTAAGCTAACATGTTGAAGTTTACCCCTTCTCTAAGCTGTTAACAACCACTGCAACCAAGCAGAACCTTCCTTGACGGCTTCCCAGGTGAAACTGAAATGAAATTTGGCTACAAGGAGGAAGAATTCAGCAAATTAGGTGACATCTTTATTATTCACACTGTGGCTCTGCCATGTCACATTTTCATCTCCAAAATTTTTCTCCTGTCCCTGGTCCCCACAGCATTCTTGGCACGCTTTGGTCTACTTGTCCCCAGAGGTGGAGGGGAAGTGAGTGTGAACACTCAATACTGGCGGAAGCGAGGCTCTTCAGGCAGTGCTGACTTGTTCTCGAACTGTAATGGCACAAATGGTTGAGCATGTGAATGACCCCTGCTCCTGGGGACAAGTCCACGCTGAATGAATTGTTACATGCTTCTGGTTGATTGTCACTTGGGGGGAGGGGCACGGGCTGGATCATATCCACTTTTGAGCTGTTTTAGACAATAGTCTTGCCTTGATCAATAAACCTCAGAGAACAAAGTTCTACCTGGGCAATTCATCCTCTGACTATGCCGTGTGGTACCAGGGGGGAGTAATGGCACAGTTCTGGGCTCACGATGGGCTGGTCGTTTCTCCACTCAAATTCCAGGGCCTCATTTCTTCCTCTATAAAACAGGGGCAGTACTAGCTACCTCTAGGGTTGTTGGGGGGTTGTATGGGTACTAGAAGTGTGAGCTTTCGTCATCTCTTTAAGCTTTGCAAAGCTCTGCTCAGATCTGTTATTCATTTAACCCTCTCAGCAGCCTCGATGGGTACATTGGGGGTCTTCAACAGCTATTATCTCTGTTTTACCAAAAAATAAAACAGAGAAATTATGAGACTTGCCAAAGGCTCCGCAGATAACCATGAATCTAACCTGAATGTGGGTGTTAGAATTCCAAGCTCACGCCTCTTTCCCAGGGAGCTCCCCTTAGAGAAGGAATTTGATAACCAGGCATGGACACTTGCTATGTAAATAATTACACTTCTGTCTAAACATACTCTTCCCGCACCCATGTTACACTAACCCTGTGTCGGCTTAACACATTTCATTTCTAAAGGTGGCAGGAAAGGTCAGCCATCATTTCAGGTGAGGCATCCATCTTCAGTTTACAAAAATTTCCTTGGGGTGGCATTGGCAATATAAAAAGGGGGCAGGTTTAACTAAGGATGCAGAGGCTCCTTGTGAAGCCCAAGGGCAGGTGGGAAGCTGGCTTCTTCAGGGACTAGAGGGAGGAACAGAGAACTTGTCAGATGAAGCCACCCCCCTCTACCTCTCCTAGTAACATGGTCCCTGGTCTGTGCCCTTCTTTGCCTTTTTGCTTTCTCTGTCTCTCTCCAGATAGAATTTTCTGCTCTCACGCACACCTGCTAATTGCCAGGCTGTCAAACACTTCTTTTCCCGTGTTGACTCATTCATTGTTCACAACAGCCAGTGAGGCAAGATTATAATGATCCCACTTTACAGAAGAGACAAGTGAGGTACAGAGAAGTGAAGGAACTTGTGTGAAGCCACACAGCCCTAGGTGGTAGACTCAGGTGGTCTAGTTCTAGGACCCATGCTGTTACTCACGGTGCTAGGTCTTCCAAGGTCAAATGCAGCACTCTAAGCCAGTTTTTCATACTTGAGAGTTCAGAATGATCCATCAGGGTCTGACTTGCCTATGCAGCCCTGTTCCAAACTCCCTGTGGAGAAGCTCTAATCCAGGTAACCACCTCCCCCACTTCCCTGTGCACTGGAATTCCCAGCACCAAAAGAGAAGGGTTATCAGTAGAAACATCACTGACGTAGGATGACTAACTGCCCTGGCTTTCCAGAGGCTGCCCAGGATGCAGGTCACTTGGAGCTAAGGCAGATGATCTTACATAGGTTCAAAGTGGGGATGGGACAGTTTTCAAATCAACGAGCTCTTGACCAAGAATGTTCTCCAAAAGGTGATGGCTGTCATCCTAAGGGTCTTTGTCTCCCCCCATTCACCCCTACTGGCCCAAGCAATGGCTTCTCTGCAATATCTCAATGAGGGCCCAAGCCAGGATAAGGCAAAACCTGGGGCCTCTCTAGACCTGCTGAGTCCCAGCAGCCAGGGGGAAAGCAGTGACCAAGGGAAAAAATTTGTACAGGTAAGGGGAGGGACAGAAAAACCTGTCTGCTGACAACAGGTGGAGGCTGAAGAACTGAGGCAGGGCAGGTCAAGGCTCAGAAGGCAGAGACCCCCACCTGGGAGGGGGCAGCCAGCCCAATACAGACTGCTGGGCACCACAAGGTCAGCAGTAAGTTACCAGGGTCTAACTATCTGCTACCCTCTGGAGCTATGTTCTCATGTCACAGCCAAAATGAGCACCAGAAGTCCTCTTTGAATAACCACATAACTCATCAGAAAATTTTGGCATAGTCAACCCACTAAAAAACTGAGCCAGGAAGATGCCTCACTCAATCGTGGCATAGAACTTATTAGAAAACAACCCCAGCTGTTAGTGTTGCCCCTGCACTGCATGAGGAATCCAGAAGATCAACTGTGCATTGAAACTGCTCACCCTCAACAACCAAAAAACCTCTATTAATCTACAACTAAATGTCATCATCAAGAGTCTGAACGTGTTCATTGCTGACCCAATCATTTCTCTTCCAGAGTATATACTGAGGAAATAATCTTCAATGCAGACAAGGATTGTCTACAATGATGCTAATCACAAAATCACTCCCAATTATAATTAATCAATTAAGGAAATACTTTACTTGAAGAAAAAACATCTGACCACCCTCAATTATGGTTGTGAAGACTGATAGAAAACATTTAAAGATATACTATTCACTTTAGGAGGCTGAGACAGGAGAATCACGAGTTCAAAGCCAGCCTCAGCAACGGTGAGGCACTAAGCAACTCAGTGAGACCCTGTCTCTACATAAAACACAAAATAGGGCTGGGGATGTGGCTTAGTGGTCAAGTGCCTCTGATTCAATCCCCAGTATAAATAAATAGATAGATAGATAGATAGATAGATAGATAGATAGATAGATATATAGATAAATAAGATATACTATTATATGGAGAGTAAAAACACACTAGTACAAAGACAAGAAAAGTCAAAATTTAGGTAAAGTCTATAAAGAGTGGGAAAGGGTTACACTCGTGTTTTCTGTTGATTGGAACTTAGGGTTTGAGGGGGTTGTTCTATTATAATTTTCACATTGAAAATATTGCTCTCAGAACCCCTCAGCTATTTGCCTGTGCCTTTGACAGACTAACTCATCACTGTACACAAAGTGCGTGGGATGGAGTTCTGGAGTTCCCTGTGTAAATTCAGCTTTGACCTTCGCTGCCTGCCTGGGGAACAGGGTGGCTATACTTACTGTGTTAGCCGGCAGTGTGAAGTTTAGTGAAAAACTCTGCAAGAGAAAAAGAAACGTTAACCTGGTAGGAACCGTCAGCTAGCTCCTGAGTTCTCAAACTGCCTGCAGCTGGTGAATTCCACAACAACCTATTGATCCCATACATCAGCTTGGGAGTCCCAGAGGCAGGAGGGGAAGCAAGGGAGCTGAGGTCATCAGGAAACCCTCCCTCAGATTGTCAATCTCCCCCTACACACTCTCCAGGTCTCCAACCAGATTAGGGGAGCAGCCAATGAGGGTCTGGCCCAGTAGTGCTTATCCACGAGGGCAGTAGAAACATCACCTGAAATTCAACAAAATGCTGGAATTTTTTTTTCCCCAGAATTCCTTTCAGGGAAAGAATTGTGGAAATTTAGAAGTACTTTGCATTTTCTGCTTGGAGCAGAAGATAAGCCCCCAAGAGGCATGATCTAACTCCTAAACCACCTTCCCAGGAGAAAACTGGGAAAGACCAGGCTTTCATTTTTGCCAAGTCAAGGCAGAGGTTCTGGGCTGTGGAACTGAACAGGTCAGGATGGCAGAGGAGAAGCTCACCCATCTCCACCCTCCCCTCACTTAGCACCCAGTCTCACCCATCCTCATGTGTGGAATAAATGTTTAAGGATTTTGAGCTCAGCGGGAACCAAATAGCCTGCCCAGGTACCCACTTATCTGGGTCAGGCTCTGTTCAAGCTGCAGTGGCTCCTTTCTCCTCCCTGTCACCATCCTGTCCCTTTAGTTTGGGCTCATTGGTCTGTCTTTCAGGCTGCTCTTTAACCAAGTCCCTTCCCCTGGGCTGCGGTGGCCTGGTTTCCACTTTCTGGAACCCCCTGAGTCTAGCCATCCTGATTAATGACCCCGTGGCCGGGCCGTCCTTCAGCCCTAGCCGCCCTGTCCACCAGGGGCTCAGCCTGCACTCCGGTTCTTGATCTTCCTGCAGTCTCTCAGGAATAGGTCCTATCATTCTAAGAACAGTATGTTTGCTAAGTTTTAACATTAAATGTTACCCAAAAATAGGAATATTGTGAACTATTAAAAAATCTCAAAAGATCCTAACATTTCAGACCCAAAGTGCCTCAAAGGACATTTTATACCTCCAAATCCCATTTTACAGACGATACTGAGATCCAGGGACTCATTAGAAATTATCTTGTGGGCAAATGAGAACAGTTAGAGCCTCACTCTGAAAACAGGGCAGTGAGCTCAGGCCCTGTGGCCCTGATCTGAACAGAGAGATGGTTATAGCAGATAGTCCCCAGATAAGCAAAACGGAGGGAACACCCATTTTGGCTAACAGGTGGGCTGGAATTCAGGTGAATTACTGAAGGTGAATATCTTTGTGAACCAGAAGTGTTTTGAGCACCCACAATGCACACTCCCCTTACTCAGCCTCCAACATTGTCCTTCAATTAAGATGGCCTCATCCAGGGCTGGGGTTGTAGCTCAGTGGTACAGCACTTGCCTAGCACGTGTGAGGCACTGGGTTCGATCCTCAGCATCACATAAAAATAAATAAATAAAATAAAAGTATTGTGTCCATCTGCAACTAAAAAAGAAAAATAGAAGATGGCCTCAGCCAGTTGGACTGCTTCAGTGGCGACTCTGCCCATTGCTGTGTCTCTTAGCAACTGGACACCTTCACGCTACAGACAAGGAAACCGAGGCTCGAGAATGTGAATGGGTTGCCTGAGTCTACACAACTCATCAGGGGCAACCAGAACCAGGGTCTTCCCCCACTCCACACAGCTTCCACACAACTCCTGCAGTTTCTACAGATGAGTTCCAGGCACTATACACCTCTTCTTCTGGGACACCCTTAGAGCAAGGGATCATCTGGGCCTCAGGTCAGGGTTCTCTGGCTCAAGGGATCTAACCACTGTACTTCATGCTATCAGCAAACAGGCTGCAAGGTACTGAATGCAGCTGCCCAAAGCTCATCTCATCAGCGAGGGCTGGGCTCTGATGTCAGCAGGCCCAGGACAAAGCTTCCTTTGTAGGAAGGACAGAAGAGGCAAGACAGCAATAAGCAAGCTTTTGCATGTGTTGTTTATCAACATTCGGATGATGATGATTTGGGCCAATTTCAGAAAGACATTCGTATTTTGTAGAAACAGAATAGTGCTCTCATGGAGAGAAAATGCATGATGCAGTGCCCTTTAGAGCTGCAGCTGGGTGGGATGAGGCAACCCTGGGCTCCGAGCCACCTGATCCGGGTTCGAATCCTGTCTCTGCCACATAATGGCTATGTGATCCTGGATGCGTCACTCAAACTCTTAGGTCTCCGTTCCCTCACAGCCACTTTATTCCTGCAGGCTCAGCTTCTCTGTCCTCAAAATGGGATCCTATTAACTTGCCCTGCCCACTTCACAGTGCAAACATGAGGGCTATAATGTCTGTGGCAGCTCCTTCCAGTCTGTAAATTACTCTAGTGCATGAGGGTTCATGTGGTGCCATGCTCTTCAAGGCCTGGCCAGCAGAGCTGGGGTGGAGAAGCCCCTTGGGAAGGTCTTACTGGACCAAGTTGTGGGCATGAAGTGGCAACATTCAAAGTGCCAGCAACTGATGTGCTTCTTGCCTAGTGCTCGTCTGAGCAGCTACAGGGTGATTCCAGAGGAGGATGTTGTCCCTCACTAGGACTTCGCTGCTTGTGAGAGGAAGAGAGACAGGTGGGGCAATCACTCATGCTCATTGAGGGTGTGCTGGTATCAGACACTGCTCTCATTGCCTCCCCATGAGGGGAGCACTGTTATCCCTACATCACAGGTGAGGAAATCGAGACAAGAGAGGTCGCCAGCTTGTAAACAGTAGAGATCAGATTAGAACACAGGTCTTCCTAGCTCTAAAGTCTAAATTTAACTCCTTTGAATAATCCCCCTTTCTTGTTTTTAGATTCTACATAAGTGAGATCATGGGATATATTTCTTTTTGTGTCTGGCTTATTTCCTTTAGCATAATATTCAGGGCCATCCTGGTTGTGGCCTATAGCAGGACCTCCTTCTTTTTTGATGGATGGAAAGTCTGGTATAAGGAAGTAACAACTTGAGCTAAAGTTGACCCAAGGATCTGCTCCTTTTTAAAGGCTGGATAATATTCCATTCTACACACACACACACACACACACACACACACACACACACACACCACAGTTTCTTCAGCCATTCATCTGTTTGCAGACACCCAAGTTGTTTCCATAATTATTCAATAAAGAAATCAAAGGCCTCTTCTATTTTCTCTCCTAACTTAGCAAACTTCACTTAATTTAAAACCTAGTATGTATAAGTCAACAAGAAAGGTGGGAAGATTCTGATACACCTTATGAACATGCGTGTTGCTGATAACATCACTGAGGATAGATGGAGTAAATAAGAAAGGTCAAATCATTGATGAGACCCCTGGCTTCCCCAGGAAGCAAACAGAACCGAGACGTCTACTCCACATGTTGTTAAAAACAACAATATCAAAATTCAAGATGAGACCAGCTATTGTTAGATAAGAATGTTGGAGAAAAACTAGTATTTCATACATAGGAAAATAATTAAAACCCAAGTTCCTTCATTGTGCTGAGGGCGCAGTTATATATGATTGAATTAGGAGACCAGAGCTGTAAGGCCTGGGAATTAGTTTTTATAGAGAGAAAGGAAGGTTAGGCTAAGATGTTAGCACTCACTCACCATTGCCGACAGCCTCCCAAGAAACTTCTCTAAACACTGGCGTTATTGGTTTGGGTCTCCCATTCGTAGGGACATCCAACTGGAAGTGCTGGGGAGGCAGGGCAAGGAGCCTCCCAGAGAGCCTGGGCCAAGCCATTTATGGGCAGGGGAGTAGCCAAGCCCTCAGCCCGTCCCTCGGGAAAGATGGGCTCCTGTTCCCTGGCCACTGTCAATGGCCCAGGCCCTCCATCCTTTTTACTTTTATTTTCTGTCCTTCTTACTATCCAGGCAGCTTCTTCAATCTCAGCAAAGACACCACAGCTGGCCTGAGAGCTTGGTGGCTCCTGCAGCTGCCAGCTCTTTAGAAACAATGGGTCACACAGGCTGAGGCTGGCTGCCCTGTCCCTAGCTGAGAGGCATCTGCATTGACCATGCTCCTGGCCATGACAGAGTCCCCATGCTACCAGCATCAGCTAAGGATGCCTGTTGGGTGGGTGTAGGAGCAACTCAGTTTGAGGCAGGGCTGTAGCTGCCAGCAAAAGACTCACTCAGCCGTCAGTGAGTTCCTGGTTTGCTGTCCCCACATTTCCAGTAGGAGCCTCCTCTAGCTGAGGAAGCTGTGGATATAGGTGGCTTTCTGTAGCCATGAATTTGCTTCCTTAAGATGGTGACTGAGTTGCCAACAAAACCACAGAATTGCAACCAATGGTCAACCGATTAGTCATTTAAGTGAAAACCACCAGGGCAAGAGCAAGTGAAATGACCAGAGGTCATAGCTTTAGACAACTCCAGAGACGACATTCAAGTTGCACATGAAAGATGAGAAGAGGGTCTACATGTGAAGTGTTGAGGGGAGCCCCAGGCACAGGGCACAGCAAAGGCAAAGCTCCACAGTCTCCGTGAGCTCACGGAAGAGGAAGGAGGCCGGTTCAGCTGGACCAACGGAAACCAAGGAGCAACCTGGAAAGAGGGCAAGGGCAGAGTGAGTCTGAGGCCTGATGACGCAGACATGGCAGGACAGGGTGAGATTTTTATTCTCTAGAGCAGTAGGAAGTTTTCGAGGGTTTTATGTGAGAGCATGATCCAAGTAATACCAACAAAGCTCACCTTGGCACCTTTGGAAGCAGGAGACTGGTTGGAACAGGCTTGTGGCCTGTTTTGGAGTTTAATATGAGGCAGGGAAGGAGAGAAGGTGAGGGAAAGGGTAGAATGAAGCCAACTCCTGGGCTTGGGTCTCGACTAATGGGGCTCGAGGCACCGTTTGCTCAGGGAGGTGCTACTGGGAAAACATTTGGGTGTGGGAACCCCGAGCTCTGTTCTGGCTGCCGTAACCTTGAACAGCTCTGAGCCAGCCAGGTGGAGGTGCTGACTGGGCAATGAGATAAAGGTGGTCTGGGACTGAAGATATCTGTCTGGTGGCAGCCTGTGGATGGGTTTAAAGCTGCAGGTGGGCAAAGCAGAGGACCAGGACAGAGACCCAGGGCTCGTGGACATTTAGGGGCCTTGTAGAGGAGGGATAGCCAGCAAGAAAGGCTGCATGAGAGGAAAATCAGAGGTCTGGGGTCACAGAAAATAACTGTTTCAAGAAGAGAGAGTGGCAGTTAATTGTATTGATCGCCGTGTAGGGAAAGGTTGAAGCAGCCTCAGTTGGTGGCTGCTAGTGACCCTGACAAGGACAATAAGTGGCACAATGGAGGGGACCAGATTACCTTGAAATTAGGCTGGTTTTCCATCCTGGTTACACATCTGAATCAGCCGGGAGGCTTATAAAAACCCCGATGCCTGGGTCCTACCTCAGAGACTAATTGAAATGCCCAGAATGGAATAGGGTCATCCTCAGGTGACACAGTGAACAGTCAGAGGCAATAGCCACTGTTGTAATCAGTCACCTCTAAGGGACCAGGCATGGGACACTGTACTGAACAAGACCAATGTGGCCTCCACCTCAGGGGGCTTCCAGTTCCTAAGACCAAAGTGACTATCTAAACTGAATCTGCTGGTACCCAGAAGACACAGAGAAAAGAGGATGACCTGCATCTAAGGCCACGGCAACCCTACTAGCAGCTGCCTGGTCACAGGCAAGTAGGCAGCCTCAGTCTCTTAATCTGTAAAGTGGGGATATTAGTTTCCAGTGATTACACTACTTACATCAGCACAACTGGCACCGATTAGGCTTCTAACTTTGCTCAACACGTGAAGAATCAAACCTGTACTAAAGAACTGAAGTTTGGGGCACAGTACCCTCTGGCCAGGCTGGAGGTATGCAAGGCCAAGAAGTGTGAAAGCTGTTTTCTTCGCTTTGCTTGTGCCTTTCTGAGTCCAGTAGGGAACTATGTTCTGGGCCAGCAAGTAGAAGGCCCTCAGAGAAAGGTCCCATGTCCTGCGTGAGAGCTGGTGGTTGTGGAGAAAGTAATCATGAAAAAGACCCATTCTGTCTGAACTAGCAACACACACCCAGGACACATCAATAAATCCACATTGTTTAATGAAGCATCCTTTCTAAACAGACATGTTAGCTCCCCGCCCCCACATTCTCTTTGACATCATTTCATGAAATGTAAAGTTACTCAAAATAAAAAATACCCATACATTTATAGATAACACTTTAATTTTTTTTAAAAAGGAAACTTTTAGGCATCTGGGATTATTTTTCAGTCTATAAAGAAAATCTTGAAAACATCTGCTGAAGCTGAGGGAACGTTTGTTCCCAAACTGATTACTAACAATACCAAGAATCATCCAAGGGTTATCAAATGGATCAGGTAGATGGTCAATTCCTATGTGAATCTGTCAGTTAGCCATATTTAACAAATAGTGTAAACAGGCTGAGCAATTTGTGAATTCTATGACACTTTTGAGGGAAGTGGTGAAATAGAAATGGAAACTTTAGAGGAAAATAGAGAAAATAGTGAGTCAGTACACAGCCTTGCCTCCTCTGAAGAAATTCTGCTGCCTAATGTTAAATCCAGACCCTCCTGCTCTAGGATGCAGGCCCTACCTTCTATGAGCTCAGATTACACTAAATTTAGACCAGGCTGGAGAACCAGACTCCCAAACTCCATTAGGTCCTTTGTTTGAAGCTAATTCTCTAGTCTTGAAGCTCTATGACACTCAAGGCAAGGCACCCAGTTAAAGGACAAAGCAAGATGAAGGGTCATCCTCTGGCTCCTTCATCCACTTCCAGAGACTTCTGCAACTGGAAGAGCCTGTGCAGGAGCCTGGGTCTTTCTGCCTAATGGACTTTATCTTGTGAAGCCAGCCTTGAGGCTCTTTGCAGGACTATGTCCTGCACACATCCCCAAGGGTGCAGGCTTCCAGAAGAGGGGCCTGTCCAGCCCCAGCTGAATCAGAGCTGGTCTTCTGGGAAGATGTCACTCTCAGGCCTAAATAAAGGTTTTCATAACGGTCCCATTGTTGGCAATTGGCCATGCAGTGACAACGGTTGAAGTCATGTACTTTTGAAAACGTCCACACTAAAGCAATAAAAAAATCATCAGTGTGTCACAAGGGTGCCAAATGTGGAAACCAACTCTGCCTCTCCCTCCCTCCCATTTCTCCATGGAATCTGTTCACCTTACTTAGGCTTCTCAAGGAGAAAGAGGCAGAATTCTCATCTCCTTAGAGATGAGATGAGAGAGACCCATAGCAGCCTCCTTGTGTATTCTGATTTCACTTTCCACTTTGACAGACAAGATGAGAGAAAATAAAACTTCAGAAGATCCAAAGATCTGAGCAGCGGAACCCACCGTCACAGGCAGGAGGGGACTGAACCATGACGAGAGGGGCTCCATCACAGCTCATCCTGGGCAGGGTCTGCCATCTACCAAGATGTGAGAATGGAGGCTGAACCTCAGTCCAGGCCAAGGAAGGCCAGAAGAGAGCTTTGTGACAATAAAACACATAAGGCCAGCACTGGGTGCCTGTACAATAAAGCTCCACCAGTGGGCTGGCATTTTTCACACTGCATTGATTAAGGCTTTGACAGCTGATCCTTTACATACTTACATATATACAAACATATATTATTATTAATAATAATTTGATTTCTTTCTATTTTAAGGGGAAAGTAGTCCCATGCACTTCTTTTACTCTTTGTATTATTCGAGTTTTTACTCCCACCCATCATTTAATTGAACATCATCTTTTGGCGGCATCTTCTGATCTTTAAAAAATAGAACCTTTAGCCTTTTATGAATACTGTGTTCAAAATGATGATTTATCCCAAAGGAATTCCAGTGCTGGGGAGCTTCTTGGCTCTAAGTGGAAATACTCTTAGGGGCCGCCCTGTGTTCAACACCAGCCAAACAGGACTTACTGTCATGTAAACATTATTTTAAAATTATTCCAACATAAATACTCTTTTAAAGCTAATATACCACAGCTTTTAGCTCATAATGCCCATAGATGCCTTAATGAAATGCCATTCAACACTACATCACTGTTTAAATTATACCTTGATAATTATGTAAACATCATCCCCCATACTTCCCTAGAACAAGTGCTATGTGTTATGAATTCTGATTGCAAGTTGGCAATTGAATGCTAGGTAATCAGAGAAAAGTTACCAGCACACTCTTTAACCTGTTTGGTTACATGAGATTGATCACAGGTGGACTTGTTCCACCAGGTGATGATTCTTACATAACAGAATTAACCAGTTTTCCAAAGTGTTCACCCGAGAGGGACCTGAACGGGCCCCTCTTGAGATGTCTTTGCACATCTTGCAGATGCAGTCTGAAGCTGCTATCAGGGAGTCAAGGTTCACAGCAGCACGTGTTTCCACAGCTGGAGGGTCTTCCAAGCCCAGGAACCTTCTCCAAGCACAGATGGGGATCCTCAAGTCAGTGAGCGATGGAATATCAGGATGAGCCAGGATGTTTTCTTCTTGGCAAACTAGGAATTCTCCCCAGCAAATGTTCTGCTGGAGTTTACAGTGGATGCCATGGGCCCTTAGCACAATTAGGGATGGGGAAGCCCCGAGGGGGCAGGGAGGACCACGCTAGAGGTCTTCCAGCTTTGCAGTGACAATTCTCGTGCTCAAAGCTCCTGTGTGTACTGCTTGCTGTGATGTCTCTTTTAGCCCAATGTCCACCTTTTCAGGTTTCCTAGTTGACAGGTCCCTGGCAGAGAGAAAGGGAAAGTTTCCAGCCAAAGCTGTAACAAATCAGCCAAGCTTTTATCCTCACTGCTCAGTGTAACCTGTGTCTACAGGATTCGGTCACATTTCCTGGCACCTATGGAAGCAGGAGGAAAAGGACTGACCAACCCCAGGACTGGCCTCTTGCCCCCCAGGAGCAAGGTATGGAGAGCAAGCAGGAAGAAGCATAGCTTGAGTGGACCTCAGGCCTTATCTCTAGAGGCCCACCCCTCACAACACGGCTGCTGGAACGGAAGGGACGTCTTCTCTCCTCCTTGGCCAAACATGCGTGTGCCTTCATCCAAATATATACCTTCAAGACTGGATTGTGAGTTTTATGCTTGAGAAAGAAAATACTGTACACTGTTTTAGGGCTGATTTGCCAGGTGCTGTTATTGTAAAAACATTCTCAGTTCCTATCTTTCAAGAACGTGGGCATTATTTCTTCATGTGCAGGGCATCCTGGAACTTGGTGCTGGTATATTGGGCATGAAAGCCTTTCTTGTTGATGGTGTCATCCGTGTGGAACCGAATCATCAGGGAATCCCCTGCAGAGTAGATCTCTTCCAATGGCTAAGAAAAGGAGAAAGGGAAACCGGGGACTTGAGGTCAGTTGGTTGTAACTGGAGTTTAAACGAGGACGAGACATGATCATACCCAAGGACACAGGATGGCCAGTGCTGCCATGATGTATCCCTGGCACTGGAGACAGAAGGGCATCCAAGTGAAATCCTTTTCAAAGAAAAGCACTGCAAATTCTGCTCCAGAAAGTTCCCTGACCCCTGCTTTTCCAAACATGCTCCTAGACCCACAGATCACATAGCACCTGTGGTTTATAAGGTGCACGGGTGGGCCAGGCACTGTGCTCAGCACTTCCAGATCTGACCTCATGGAGACTTTCAAGAACTTTATGAGGCAGGCACGCTCCCCATTCACACTTGAGGAAACCAAGACTCAAGTGCACACAGGTGGGCAGGACCAGAGCTTGGCTCTTTCTGATTGTGAATTATGTGCCACGAATCACCCAGCTCTGTCACTTCACCACTGTGATGTCTCCCCCAGGGGACTAAACCAAGGACCACTCTTCAGGCTATGTCCTGTCCAAGGACAAAAAGTGTATTGAAGCTGACTACACCTGTCAGAAAAGTTCTGCCAAGTTCCAAGGCCACCACCTGCCAGGTCCTAGTAGAGCCAAGTGGGACTTCTCACAGAGCGCACTGCTCAGGACCTGCCAAGCTCCTCTCCAGTTAGAAGGACCGTATCCCAGGCAGTGCACGGGGTAAGTCACACTCTGTCATTGTTTCTGTTTTGGAGGGTGAGGAAAGATGGAGGGAAATTACTGAAAGACAAAAATACCCTGTCAAGTTTCTGTGTACGAGGAGCTCCGGTGGTTCCAAAGGCTTTGACATAAGTCCAACCAATAGCAGATAAGATTGGGTGATGAGCCCTGGAGGCAGAGAAAAAGGCTGGAGCCCAGTGTGGGCAGTGTGCAGTGTGGCAGGGCCAGGGAGCCAGCAGGGCATTAAACTGCTTGGCTCCCTACATCCAGAGAGCACCAACTATATGCCAGGCTCTGAGCCACGTGCTGGGGAAATAATAAACAAAACAGGCCTGTCCTGGTCCTGGGTTGGTGGCCCAGGAAAGAGACAATCATGAGAAAAGTGACAATGACTTTGAGTGTAAGTATTGTTGATAGTAACAGTGATTTCATAAGCATTTAGTTTTTGCTTGGGAAGAGAATGATGAACATAGGGAATACACAAAATCATAATTAAATAGTAAGAAAATCCCGAAAGCCAAATTAAAATGGGAGGGAGGATCCTTTGCAAAAAGGGAGCCTAAAAGGCCTGGTGCTGTTCCTTGGACTGACCTCAGTCCAAAGCCTTCACGAACTGGTTCCTGGCTCCCTCCCAACCTCCTCTCCCGGGATCCTCCTGTTTCCCCCTCCACTACAGGAAAAAGGGGGCCTCCTAACTGTTGCTAATAAGCGTTAGGGATAGTTAGGTCTCAAATCCAGGTGTGTCTCGCTGGTGCTCTGGATCCTTGGTTTTCGTACATGACACTGGCACCCCTGGGACTCACCCCCGAGCCACAGAAGCGGCCGAGCCTGGGCGCTGAGCTGTCATAGCCATCGTAGGCCTCCATGTAATCGTAGCCACAGTCGGCTTCCTCCTCCACTTCAAAGGTCCGGAATATCAGCTCCACACCGTAGCCGTCCTCTGCCACTATCACCCAGTCACAGCGGGCCTGGCTCAGGTAGTTGTTGTCCCCAAACTGGGCATGGGAATAGAGCTCTTTGGTCTGCACTTCGGCTTTCAGCCTGCCCCCACACTCTGCAGCAGAGAGAGAACGAGATGTTCCCTCCAAATCTAGAACCCACGTGCCGCCCACCCTGCTTATTGTCAGCTTCTCTGCAGAGCCTGGTGCATGGCCTGAAGGAAGGCCAGGCAATGCTATCTTCCCACGTCACAGGGGAGTAAACAGAAGCCCAGGGCTCTGAGGTCAGGGACCCCTGAGGGGCCAAACTGGCCCTTACAAGACAAGAATCCATGTTCCCATGCTGGGCCACATAAGGCCTCTGGGAATCTCAGAGCATGGCACTGAAAAGCTGGCTGTTGTTTCTCTCCCCACACATAAGAAGACATGGGGCAAATGAACGGTTTGCCCGAATGCTCACTGGGATGTGGGATCTTGACCACCTCAAGCCTAGAAGTGCCAGAAGCTCAAGATGGGCTCACCATCCCCATAGACTTACTGTAACTTTTCATTGCTGCCAACAGAGGGCGATAAAGGCACATCAGAACCACAGGTGAGCGCCCAAACCCAGAAACCTCAATCTACCAGACTTGCTCTTGGATTTGAGAGCTGACTACAAGCCGACTGAGGTCCCCGTGGGTGTCACAGGTGAGCCACACCTCAGCTTTGGGCTTGGATTCTGTAGCCTTGGCTTCTGTGTTTTACTAGGACAGAAGCTTAGGTTAGCCTGGGCCTGTACCATCTAGCTTCCAGGATACTTGGTTCACATAAAATAAAATGGATAAATGAGACCAGATGGGTCTAGATTAGGAGCACCTGGAGGTAAACTCCTCCAAAGTGTTCCTCAAACTGTTGCACACTCCCACCTGCCGGCAGCTCCCCTGGTGTGGATTCCTGCCATCCGTTCTGAATGCCCAGCTGGGCCCCACCCTGTCTGACTACCAGCTTTTATTGCCATGCTCTGCCTACAGTTTTTTCCACGTCTGACTAGCTTTTGGGATATTTCAAATTCCTGAGATGCAGACAGCAATGACGTGAGCGCAGAGCAGGGCAGGAAGCCTCCTTCCCCGCCTGCTCCAGGCCCCTTGGGGCTGACCTCTAGTCTACCTGCAAGGCCCCTTTACCCGCCCTTTTACTTCCAGCTCTGTTTAGCCCCTGGGAAACTGGCAGGTCAGAGGGAGCAGGGAGAGTAGTCAGGTACTGCATCCCAGCTCCCTGCTGCCTGTTCCTTCACAGTCTCTGCTGGGCTGGGGGGCCTCTGTGCCTGGGGTGATAGCAGCCTTGTGGGTCTATGGTCCTAGTGACTGTCCTGTCCCTTGCAGTGTCCCCACACCCTGCGTATGCTTTGTAAACAGTCTTTTTATTAAATTCTCCATAAATCATGATTCTCAGTGTTTCCCCATTTCCTGCTGGGTCCCTAACACACCTTGAATACTCATGTTCCATTTTCCATCTACAGGGACAAGAGGGTAAAGTCATTAGTCAGTGGCCTTTAAATTTCTGTGGGGAAAGCCAGAACTCCTCAAGGTACTAAAGAGGGTCTCATAAACCATCAAGTGGTTTTGGCTTAGCAGGGCAAGCTAGACTGCCTGGGGATGCTGGCTGCCATTTTACTTGACCTGATTCCTATTTTCTAGCTCTGAAAAAAACTGGAGGGAGGAGGTTGTGAAAAAGGTCGTAGGGTCCCATGATCATGACCTCAGACTCAGCATCACACTCTGGTGGCTGAGCAGTTCTCAGGCATCCACAGGCTCTGCTACAATCTAAGCCAGGATTAAAGAGCCAACACTGCCCCCAGGGGTGCTGGTCCCAGGCAGTAGCTAACAGAGGAATGGATAAAGAACAGAGCCAGTTTTCTTATTGACCTTCTTCTACTTAGCAAAATAAATAAGTCACAAGCATATACATTTTCCCAGGACCCAATAGATCTATTGATATTTTGAGGGAAAAAAATAATGGGGAGCAGAAACATGTTCCATTTTCCTGAACTGGTCCTCAGAAGAAAAGAGGGCTGCTGTCACCAGCCAGCTCCCAGACTTGGGTTCTGCAAACCCCGCCCAAAAAAATCACAAATACATTGTTAAAAGGGAGGAACGAAGGAAGGAGAGAAATGGAGCACGAACATAATGCTGACCCTGTCAAGTTTGTCAATTAATTAACATCAGTAAAGAACAACGCTTCTGCCTGTGGTCACCAATGATTCCTTTTAATGGGGACATTTTATCCCAGCTTCCCTCCTCTCACCTGCCCCCAAAGAGATACAAGGCAGTCCTCCCCTGCCTTGTCCCCACTCTCCTCCTGCCAAGGAGCTCATCACTAGGGCCCCGTACCTGTGCTGTATGCTGCCTGGAAGCCTTTCCTCTGCACTGAGGCATCGGAATAAAACCTGAGAAACAGGCTGCTGCCCGAAGCCACCACGGGATCTGGTTTCTTGCTACCGCAGAACCGGCCGAGGATGGGGGCCAGGGTGTCGGGCCCATCGTACATCTCCAGGTGGTCATAGGCACATTCCTGGTGCTGCTCGATCTCAAACTCATTGAATGTCTGAAGAAGAAGAAAAAGAAAGTAGGGGAAGGAACTGGTGTTCAGGTGAGGCCAGAGAAAAAGGGGAGAGATAGTGTCTAACCACTCTGCAGAGGCTGTGCAGCCAGGACCATGTCTGGAGGCGAGGTCTCTCCTCAGCCTCCATTTTGGTCCCCAAAGCAACCTTACACTCTTTGGGGCTACCTAAGAGTTACCTACACTCTTGCTACTGACCACCCAGAGCTGACTTTCTTCCACCCTTCACTTCATCCTAAGAGCCAGCACTGACTGTTCCTCCTGCTGTGTTCAGAGCTTTATAATATTGCCTTATGGAAAGACCCTTTTTGGCCAGGTACAAGAGCACATGTCTGTTATCCCAGCAACTTAGGAGGCTGAGGCAGGAGGATCACAAATTCAAAGCCAGCCTCAGCAACTTAGCAAGACCTTGTCTCAAAATAAAAAATAAAAAGGGCTGAGGATGTGGCTAAGTGGTTAAATGCCTCTGGGTTCAATCCCCAGTACCAAACAATTAAAAGAAGAAATAAGAAAAACCCTTCTTGTCCCATCCTCTCAGATGTGGAACATACATAAAAGCTTTAAACATAACTTATATAATATAGTTATATAAGATATCATAATTATATAAAAACAAGAATATGATCATCTTTTAATATTAAGTAATGTAATATATAGTTCCAGATTATAATTTCCAACTTATTTAAATTCACCTTTGTCAATTTTGCTGAAGTATTCTTGGAATCAAAAACTCAGGACTTAATGGGTCCTTACACGCCTGTCATGTGTCCAATCCCTACTTTCACAGAGGAAGAAACTGAGGCAAGATGATGTCAGCTGATTTGCCCAAGGTCATCCACTGGTAGAGCTTGGCCATAACCCAGAAGCTATGACTTCAAAGACCCTGATCCTTAACCTCTGTGCTCTACAGATGAAACAGGGCAGGCTGCTTTGTGCCAGATCAGACTGGCAGCCATTTGCTGGCATTTTCTCACTTATGAGCATTTTCTCACTTAATGCTAGTAATGCTATAAGGGAAAAGCAGTGTGCAGAGGGGAAACTGAGTCTCAGCTGGCTTGCCCAAATTCATGAACTAGAGACAGATGGAGCTAAACTTGACCCCCAGCCAGCCACCTCCATCCCACAGTCTTCATCATCACCCAGTTATACCACCTCCCTCTGCCATGTAGCCCCTAAAAACTGTTCCCTGAAGGTGTTCGGGGCACCCCTGAACTTCAGTCATACACAGGCTTTGCAGCCCCAGTGGGGGTTACTTGGGGACTGAGAAGAGGACCAACCGACGGGCTGCCTATGGTGTCAAGGACAGTAGTAGATGAAATCTTGGACTGAAGGACAGAGCAGGGGCAAGGCCATTAGTTGGGGGAATCTAAATTTAAGCCAGGGAGGCTGGGGTGACAGGACAGAGATGGAGGTCGAGAGAGGAAAACAGAGGGACCCGCTGATGCTTCCCCAGTATGACAAGCGCTATGAAGGAAAAGCTCTCACCCATCAGGAGAAGGAAGCATTAGGACCAGGGAGGAGTGGACAGGGACACCAGGCAGGGAGGGCAGGGCATATGGGGGGGGGTGATGCAATAGGGAGGAGAATGCAGGCCAAGGAGGTGGGGAGCTCCCCAGTCCATGCCTGCCTGTTGCTGCCCCCATGCAGGGAAACTCAGCTTCCTTGGGAAGTATTCAACACCTGTTCTAGGGTAGCAAGAGATAGAGTGTGATCAGTACACCCCAGCCCCTCCATCCACCTCCCTAGGGAATGTCTTTTTAAAAGGAACAGATGTGTGCAGACACCTCGGACAAAGGCTTCTGGTTGTGCAGGTTCTCAATCCCATCCCCAGGTGGTGCCAGTCCCTCGGGTTGTTGGGCATGTACCTTGCCACTGGGAACATTTTCCAGCAGACAGCAGGACTGCCTTTCTTGCTGCACTCTAACTCACCCTCACCCAGATTCCAGGTCGTTCTGACTGACCCAGGGCAGAGCTCCTGGGAGCGAGCAGAGTAGCATCCCCACGCGCGGGCAGCGCATGCACAGGAGGTGCCTGTGGAGGGCACCCTGCGGTCAGGGTCCTTTCTGTACCCTCCCTGCCCTGGCAGCCCATTCACCTGCCTCTGCTCTCATCAGTAAACACTCTCACAAGCCCCTGCGCCATAGTCTATGGATCACCACGCTCTCCTTTGTTCTCTTCCACTCTCCCTGAATTATTGCTCTGAGGGCCATTCTTGTTCATCTCTGCAGTCAGAGGACTCATTTTAAATATGTCTGTCTGTCAGGAATACAGATTCTCTAATACTCCAGGATCTGAGAGCCTCTGGGGGCTGAGGAATGAGAATCAGGGGAGAGACTCAGTTCTCCTTTGATACCACTGAGCGTGACCACACAACGGATATATGGAGGAGACTTTAAATGAATGGATACAAGATTGTTGTTTTTAATTCAAGAAATAATTAGCATAATGCTTCTATTGAAAATTGAAGAAAATGTAAGTTATAGAAGAAAATGAAGCCAGGCACGGTGGCTCAAGCCTGTAATCCCAGCACTTTGGGAGGCTGAGACAGGAGAATCGTGAGTTCAAAGCCAGCCTCAGCAAGGGCGAGGTGCTAAGCAACTCAGTGAGACCCTGTCTCTACATAAAAACACAAAATGGGGTTGGGGATGTGGCTCAGTGGTCGAGTAATCCTGAGTTCAATCCCCAGTACCAAAAAAAAAAAAAAAGAAAATGAGTAAGATTCCATTTGAGAAGACTAAGAAAAAAGACCTTTATTTTCCCATGCACATATATACATTGTATGTGCACAGGAAATTTTTGGAGGAATTCACAAAAAAGTGTTGAGAATGGTCATTTCTAGAGTGCAATAGGGGATCTGGGGACTTTTGATTTCCCCTTCCCAACCTTCTGTACTTTTAACTTTTCCCTCCCTCCCTCCTTCCCTCCCTCCCTTTTTCCCTTCCTTCCTCCCTCCCTTCTTTCCTTCCTTCCTCTTTCCTTCCTTTCCCTCCCTCCCTCCTTCCTTCCTTCCTCTTTCTTTCTTTACCTTGAAAACAAAAACATTGTGTAAAAAGTCAAAACTGGAAACACTTGAATCTCCAACAGCATTGCAGATCTGTGTGTTGGGCACCACCT
Organism: Geosciurus inauris; assembly: GCA_004024805.1. NCBI lineage: Eukaryota > Metazoa > Chordata > Mammalia > Rodentia > Sciuridae > Geosciurus > Geosciurus inauris. The sequence continues at coordinate 4,319 of PVHX01005261.1, read as the reverse complement.
CACCCAGGTGCCCCTGTGAACAGGTGCGTTCCTAGAGCTGTTCTTCATTTTCTCTTTTCATCTGCACAACAGCCTCAGGAAGTGGGCTTCATTAGTATCTCCATTTTCCAGATAGTAAATCAAGATCCAGAAATGAATGACTGGCCCAAGTTTCAGAGTTGGGAAGTGGCTGAGTGGAGACTCAAACTCACATCTGCCTGACACCAAAGTCCATGTTCTCCACAAATGCAAAAATGACTCACGAGTTTCACCCTGTGGCCTGCGGTCGAAGAGATGTTCCAGGTACACTCCCTCCGGCTGGGGTATTTATCAGGCCAGTTGGGGCTTGCCAAGGTCCCCTCTGCACTGCTGATCTTGTGTGCACAGCCAGCTGGGTGTGACGGACATGTACAGAGAGAGAAGTCATTCACTTGTGGGTAGCACCAAGTGTGTTCATTCTAAGGAACCCTCCTCCCCTCTCCCTTGTCTCAGGGTCATCCATTGTAGGGGTGGCCAACCTGGATCAAGTGTCCCCTGGTGCAGAGACTTGCCTATTTGTTTGAACTGGCTTTGCTGCCTTCCTGGCTGTGGCTCAGGAGCCAGATCACCTCCTCACTTTTACTATTCACATCAAGAGCATCATTGCAATCTGGTAGAGTTAAGAACACAGACCTTGGGCTCATTTGGAGCTTGGTTCAAGTCCTGGTTCTGCCACTGACAGTCTTCAGGGCTATGTCCTGATTTGTAAAAGTGGTGCTGACCTCGTACATGTGGATTAAATGAGATCATGTGTGTGAGAGGTGTAAGACGAGTGCTTCATGCCTTCTGTCTATGTGCTTCCTTCTGCTTTTCAAAGCATTTTGACTTGGAGTCTGCCTGCTTCATCCTAGTTACAGTGCATTACCAAATGGTGGTCCCACAACTGGCTCAATACCTAGCACTTTGGCCAATAGCTAGATTTTGTCTCCCTCTGTGCTGAGCACTGTGGTGAGTATTTTGTAGGCATCCTCTCAATCCTTCCCAGTTCCAAGTAAGAAACTAGAAGGGACCTCTGGTCTTCCTATCCTCCCCAACTTCCTCTGCTGGGCTTCTGGCTGGGCCAAGGCATGAAGTCTGTGTTTATCACTGAGGCACAAACTCCCTTCACTTGACAGGGTAAGAACAGAGGGAAGGTTCTTTTCCCCAGAATGATTGGACATTGAAAGTCTTCTGGCCCTGAAGAACTCCCAGCAGTGAATGAAGTGGGAGCAAAGGTTTTCCCAACAGATATTTCACTATGAGGTCTGCATATGGTAAATAATTCGCTGCCAGGCACAGATGACTGATATTTATTGATATCTAAGGGCATAATATGGATCAGACTATCTGAAATACTTTCTAGGCATTTTTACAAAAACTTGAGAAAGGAGATATGTTTAGCCCCTTTTTAACAAAAGAGGAAACTGTAACTCAAGGAGGTTAAGTAATTAGCTCAAGGTCACACAGCTTGTAGGTGGCAGAGCAGGGATTTAGACCCAGGTAGTCTGATTCTGCTGCCCACAGGTTTAACCACTGCGCTATTGTAACTTGGCTTAAAGCCTCTGAGGCTGCCCCGTGCCTGCTAAGACCTGGCAGGAGGGCCACAAGTAGTCCCCAGAAGGAGGACAGAGGCCCAGTGGAAGGGTGACCTGGTGGAGAAAGGGGGGTTGCCCACGCCCTGCCCTCTCGCCTGCGCAGGCGCACTCCAAAGGCAAGGCATGTGGCGGAGGCAGCGCCACCCACGCAGGCCGAGGCTCACCCTCTTTACAGTCGTGTCCGTTCTCGTGCAGCCGGTAGCCGCTCCTGCACCTGCACAGGTAGCTCCCGAACGTGTTGATGCACTCGTGCTGGCAGCCACCATTGTCCTTGGCGCACTCATCCTTGTCTGGGGAGGTCAAGGGACTCTCCTAAGAGGAGCTGCCAACTTGGGAACTTCCCTCATAGTTTAGAACCTGCTCAAGACGGCCTCCTACAGGGAGCCTCTGTGATTGTCCACCCCCACTCTTCTTATGCGGAGCCTCTTTGCTCAGATTTGGGTGTCACTTGGCATGTGTGTTGGAGGGTTGCAGCCACTGGCCAACAACTCCCAGGCTTGCTGGGAGCCACTACAGCTGGAAGAGGCCAAGGAGAATTGTCCCCAGAGCCAACTCCTGGATCTCAGATTTCTGGCTGCAGAACTCTCAGAGGATGAGATTCTGTTGTTTTAAGCCATCCAGTGTGTGACGGTTGGTTATGGCAGCCATAAAAAGCACAGCCATTGATATCCAACCAAACCAAACCAAGACAACCTCTGGGTGCAGGCTTGTTACTGTCAAGGCAGAGGGCCCAAGAGGGAAGGGAGGGAGTAAGCAGAGAAGAGATGCCCAGGAACCCTGGGAGGCCAGGAGCCTGCAGAGCTGACTCGCCCCCAGACCCTGGCCTCACCTTCAAACCCACATACCTGAGAAGAAGTGGGCCCTGAAGCCACGTTTGGAGACGGTGTTGTCAGACTTGAACTCCACACGCATATTGTTGCTCTGGGAGGTGATGACCTCCGGAGTCTCTGAGCCACAGAATTTGCCATGGAGCCTAGCATCAAGGGACAGGCCACTGCGCACCTCCACAAAGTCGTACTTGCAGACCTACAGTGAAAAAGGTGGAGAGCAACCTGTTACACTCCATCCCCATCCCAGACCCCCTTTCTGAGATCTGCACCTTGCCATGGAGCCAGATGGGCTCAGCCCACCCCAGGGGAGTTTGCCCTTGACTCTCTGTGCTAGTCACTAGAATGAGTTCCAGAAGGCAACAGGGACTTGGCTTTCCAACTGAGGCTCTGCAGCGATGCCATCGTCTGGCACCAGAGCTTGTGGCTAACTTAGCCTGACTTCTACTTATTTTGTATATTGAGCTTTCACATGAGATTTTGCTTGAAGAAAGGCCCCTACTCATAAAAGGAGGAGGAGGAGAAGGGGAGGACACAATCCATCTCTATTATATTCTCAGGGAGAGAAACTAAAGCTCAGAAGGAGAGAGACATTTATCTGAAATCACACAGCTAGCAGTGGTGGAGCCAGGACTGGAATGGCTCCATGTCGCCTGCCATAGCAGTGGTTTTTCTCAAAAGCAACTTCACTGCTGAATGGTCTGATCAATTACTTTCAAGGGTTTGTTTTTCCTAGGCAGTATTTACTTGGTGGTGAACCCCTCATTGGCACCAGAGTCTCCATGTATCAGAATCATTAGCATTGGGGTCTCTTCTCAGTACCCCAAAGGCCTGACCAGGTGACAGCCTAGCTGGTGCTGTTGAGAACCCCAGCTTGGTTGGAGCAGGGGGAACATGGAAAAGGACCTGTGTGCCCCCAGGGGTCCCTCCAGCTCTAGGTGCAGACAGGGAGCATGGTCCACAAGCACTCTGGTTATAGAACACTGCCTGGGCCTCTCCTGACGTGGTCATCTGAGACCACTCCCAAGAGAGGGAATAGGTCCTCTCTAGCATCCTTGTGTCTAAATGGTCCTCCGCCTCGCTATTCTCTATAGCTGGCCACCAACTCCCACATTTTCACCCCAGAGTTCAGACCTGTCCTGACCATCTCTGAACCCCAACACCTGCCTCCTTCATTCTTGTGCCCCTTCTCCGTGGATTTATCAATGACAAGAGGGCCCGGGACACTATCTGCAGAGGAGGTGCAGCCAATGTTGCTGGATAACACACCCCAGGATTCATGGCTCTGAAAGCAGCAGCTCCAGCGCAAGCCACTTCCCTGCCTGCTGAGCCCCTCCCTGGTGCCCAGCTCTGAGTCACTTCTCAACACAGTCCCACAGCAGAGACATACGTCATTGCCTTCCAGTTCAAACACTTCAAACTGCAGGGAGATGCGGTACTGAACAGGGGCCACCACCTGCCAGACACAGTTTTTGTTTGTGGGATACTCCTTGGGCCACCCAGGGCTGGTGATGGTTCCGTTCAGCTTGGTAATGAAACCGCCACAGGCCACTGCACGAGGAAAGCAGAAATAAGATTCATTTGGTTTTAGTTCCAAGTGACTGCAATTTCCCCCAAGCAGCAATAAGCCCTGCTGTTCTTCAGTAATAATGAAAAAAGTTAGGCAGTCTGAACTGATTTAATGCAGTGTCCTGTTTTCTAACGTAATTGTTTCAACTGAGGATTTGGAGGGACAAAACTAGGAAGAGTTTTTACTGCTTTTAAAAATGACATCCATGGTCTGGGGCTGTAGCTCAGTGGCAGAGCACTTGCCTGGCATGTGTGAGGCACTGGGTTTGATCCTAAGCACCATATACAAATAAATAAAGACATTCTGTCTGTCTCTAACTGCAAAAAAAAA
>PVHX01005260.1:88132-114759 GCA_004024805.1 Geosciurus inauris | reverse complement strand
AAAAAAAAAAAAAAAAAATTGTAAAGGCTGGGAATGTATGCAGTTGTAGGGTTCTTGCTAAACAAGTATGAGGCCCTGAACTCAGTCCCCAGTATTAGAAAAGAAAAAAGAATAGGAAGAGGAGAAGGGGAAGAAAGGGAAAAGAAAAAGAAAGTTGGGGAAAATGGGTCCCAACATTCCTACATCTCCAGTTGATATTTATGAATGACTGACAATTTCTTGTTTACCCAGGATGCTCTTCACATTGTGTCTTCTAATCCAATCCCTGGAGGTTAATGGCATTATTATCTCCATTGTACAGTTCAGGAGACTGAAGTCCAGAGACTTGTCTAGGGTCACATACGTGGTAAATGGCTGGCTGAGCCTAGAACACAGGCTCCCTGGCTCCCTCTTTGTCCACTTTACCATTGCAAAACACTTTCATATTTTCATCTAGAAGCTATGTCGTTTCCATGACTGCTACTGTGCCAGGTGAGAGCTATGAAACCACTTTTCTCTTCCCCGGGTAGAGTAGAAGCTGGGTGTCTGAAGCTGCAGAGCCAAACACTGGCATTTCTGAGCCTGTGAGGAGAGAGAAGAGGAGGAAGGGGAAGGTAAGGGGAAGTGGGGATAGAAGAAAGGCCAGAAAATAATCCTATAAGGATTTCTGAGCAAGTCACACACAGTTGAAAATACAAACCACACACACGTACACACACACATGCCACACGCACACCTGTATGAAAGTGTAAAGGGATGAGCGCAGGCTCTGCAGTCAAGTGGACTTGATCCATTTCCCAGTGCTAACGTTTCTGGCTGTGAGGCTGTAAGTAAATTACCAGATCCTTCTAAGCCTTCATCTGCAAAATGTGGAAACTAATGCTCATCCAAAGACGCAAAAAAAAAAAAACCTCAACAAAAATGAGGCCAGGTGCAGTTGGATGCATGCCAGTAATCCCAGCTACTTGGGAGGCTGAGGCAGAAGGATCACAAGTTCAAGGTTAGGCTGGACAACTTAGCAAGACAGTCTCCAAATTAAAAATGTTAAAGGGCTTGGGATGTAGCTCCCTGATAAAGCACCTCTGGATTCAATCCCCTATACTGGGGGCAGGGGCAGTTGAGACAGAGGCTGGAGAAGGAATGGAGGAATACGAGGAGTGAAAGACAGAGAAGACCCTCATGGGAAAATGTTGGAAACCTCAGATAATGATCTTAGGAATCATACTGGAGAAATCATTTGCTAGAATGCACATTCCCCAGAAGAAAGTTCAAATTCTTTTCTCCTTATGATTTGGATAACCAGCCTAGTTCCCCTCCCTCTAAAAATTCCTTCCCATTTGTCATCACCCTAATGTGTCTTCCAGACTTAGCCAGAGGACTCTCCCAGCTGTCTCCCTTCCACTGGGCTTTCTCATCTCCCCACAGAGGGTCCTGTGCCAGACCAAGAAGCCACCCACAGACAGGCAGCCCTGAAACAGTCCAGGGCTTTCTGGCCTGAGCTGGGCCTCACCAGGGCCCACTGCAGAAACAGAAGCTGAGAGAGAGAAGGCCGCACCTGCGGAGGCTAATAGAGGAGGCTGGAGGGATTAATCTGCAACGGAGATTTTTTTTAAAGTACAGGGTGGGAAAAGGGCCAAGCCTGCAGCATGCCTGTGTTCATCAAAGGAAGGGTCAAAGACAAAACTGAGTTAGATGCTAAGGTCATTGAACAGGTAAACTAGGGTGAGTCGGGAGCTATAGTCCAGGACAAAGGGAGATGGAGGTGGGGGCTGAGGCGCAAAAGCCACTGAAAGCCAGAGAAAAGCTTGACATTGATCAGATGGACAGCCACAGGCACCCTGGACATCAATCCAGGGGGCTGAGTCAGCAACCCAAGTGGGGGGAGGACCACTGGGCTAGAACAGGCCTCCTCAGAAACAGCGGGGGCGTGAGCTGGGCATGAGGGAAACCAAGGCAGCTACATCAAGCAGGCCCCTGTGAGCAGCTCAGGCGTTAGTGGCCCCAGCACTCTTCCCTATTCCCAGGGAATGGAGCTCAGGGCAGCTTTGATCCCTGCAGTATGAAGCATCATCCTGGGGGCGGGCAGCTCTGGGTCCAGGGAACCCGGCCCTGTCCTCTTTGGCTGCCTTGTAAAAGTGGACCTTCCCCCACCCCCGCTTTTCCTTGTGCAACATCCTGGGTTTTCCTCGGCCCCCGGCTTCCCCACGACACCCCACCCGCACACTCCCTTTCTTATCCCCAAGCTGAGATCAACAGCTCAGCCTCTCTCTGCCCTGACTCAGCACCCAGGAAAGCCACCTCATCCCACCTAGAAAGGCAGGAACACACTCCCTTTGAAAGTTTCTCATGACAACACAGGTTCTATCCCTGGTTGTATGACCTAAGGCATACCATGTCATCTCTCTGCCCTGTTCCTTGAGGGACAAGAAGGAGGTTCCTGCCAGCCCCTATACCCTGTGATTCTTGTCCCCCATGCAGTATTAGTAGGGTTGGGGTCTCCTGCATTCTAGATACTGAGCCAGAGTTTTTGAGGCAATTGAAGTTCAGGGAGGTTAAAGCAATTACCCAAGTTTGCACAGCCAGGCAGCGCCTGAGCCAGGATTTAGAACTATGCTGTTTGTCTCAGGCTGGGTACACAGCAGCCCAGCAATCATTGGATGAATTGTTGGATGAATATTCTAACAGTGAAGATGGGAGAAATTCAATAGGATCAGCTGGCTAATGCAGCTCAGGATCTCCAAAGCCTGGGTATTAGCAATGCTTCCCCAGGATGGATGATCTCCTCAAACCAACTAGGTCTACTCCTAGAGTCTCTTCACTCACCTGAGCCCCTCTCTCTGGCTTGGAAAAACACACTGTATGTAAGTTTCTCCCCAGCAACAACTAAGGATGGGGGACCCTGAACCGTTTTAGATTTTAGTTGTTGTCTTGATGGGTGTTTTGTTTTGTTTTGGTGCCGGAAATTGAACCCAGAGGTACTTAACCACTGAGCTACATCTCCAGTCCTGTTTACTTTTTATTTTAGAGCAGGGTCTCACTAAGTTGGTTAGGGCCTTGCTAAATTCCTGAGGCTGGCCTCAAACTCTCAATCCTCTTCTCTCAGCCTCCCTAGCCGCTGGCATCACTTAACTGTTTTCTAGGAAATCCCAGCAGTGCAAATATACCCTACAAGTCCTCATGCAAGACCTTGATCCTTGCTTGGAGTGACAGGCAAGGGCAAACCAGCCCTGTCCTGCTTGCTCCACAGCAGGCTCCTGCAGCCAACACAGAACTCAGGTCAGAAGCCTGGGGCTGGGAAGTTCTGGCTTCTCTGGGCAGAGTCAGAGGAAAGTTGCCCCCATCAGCTTGGGCCTCAGCTTTCTCCTGTTAATTGAGATAATGACCCAGCTCTCAGGGCTGCTTCTAGCTTGAAAGGGGCTTTGAGATGCTGGGATGAAAGCATCCGGGGCTGAACACAAAGCTCTGTGCAAGCTGTCCCTGGAGTGGGAGGCTGGCCCCAGGCCTTCCCAGCGCCTGCTGAGTCACTTCCGCCCTCCTAACAGGACTTTGCCTCTGTAATCCAGACACACTAAACTCTCCCCTTCGGGACAGTTGTTGGGGTAAACATGGGGGGTCACACAGAGTCATAGGACAGAGATTGGGTTTGAACCTTAATTCACCACCTCCTGGGTTGGGGAGGGAGGCACTGCTGGCCTTGATGCAGGTGGGGATGCTGCCCCGCATTTATAGCTTCATGACTCTCCTAACGTGTTTGGGAGCACTAGATGGCTGAGCAATGAGCTCCTTTGTTACACTTAAAGAAGCTGAGGAACAAAGAGGAGAGGAGACTGCCCAACATGGAAGAGCACATGTGAGGAAAGCAGATCTGAAGCCTTTGGACTCCTTCTCATAGGGCAGCCAGGCCTCAGGTCTCTTGCTCATTTAAATGCGGCAGTCTCCAGTGAGCTTACAGCACTTTTATGTGCTTTGGTTACCAGAAGGTGATAGTTGCACAGATGTGGTCTTGGCCTCCACGGAACTGCTTCCTCTGTTAGACTAGTACCTCTTCAGTTCCTAGGAGGATCACTAGATATCTTGGGACTGAAAAATAAATAAAATTGAATCTAAAAACAGGGCATGGTGAACACATGCCTATAATCCCAGCACTAAGGAGGCTGAGGCAGGAGGACTGCAAATTCGAAGCCAGCCTCAGCAACTTAACAAGATCCTTAGCAACTTAGCAAGAGACCTTGTCTCAGAATAAAAAATAAAAAGGACTGGGGATATTTCGTAGTGGCAAAGTACCCAGGGGTTCAGTCCCAGATACAAAACAAACAAACAAAAAAACACCTAGGTATTGAGCAAAGGAATAAGATCTTCTGGAAGGTCCAAGGCAGAGAGGTGAGAGCTGCTAAGGAGAAGGGTGTCCAGGCTGGCCTCACCAATGGACTAGAACTACAAGGTCCACCAGGAAATTCTCCAGCTGTTCTGCAGTTGGTACCACGGGACTGAGCTCCCCAAACCCAGCTCCTTCAGAGTCTCCTGAACTGAGGGACCTAAAATTCTTCTACCTCCCAAGGATATAGGATTCCTCTTCAGCATTCAGACATGAAATTAACATTGAGCCAGGGCCTGCTTTGGAACAGGTTTTGTTCTATGCACAAAGAAGTCCCGGACCTGCTCTCAGAGTAGAGAAGAACTGCATGCAGGTGACCAGACTGCAAGTGACATGTGCTGAGATGGAAGTCACCAGGCAGTATGCTGTGGGGCCAGGAAGGAAGACTGGAGAATGCTCTAAAGGCTGTCACTGACACTTAGGAACCAAGACCCTCCTCTTTCTAATTATGAGGCATCTCTCCCCAGTTTGGGGCCTGCCATGTCAATCTTTAAACTAACCAGACCTTGCTGGAGTCACACCAGGCTCTAAGCAGGTTGTTCCATTGGGATCTTTTCCGCAAAACTGAGCAAACCCTCATGAAGTCTTAGGATAGCATCAAACTCGGCAAGCATCTCTTCAGGCTTGTTCCTTTGTTCCTGGTACTTCTATGTCTGTCTTTACTAGAAAGCAAAGCAAAGTGTTAGTGTGGACCGTAAAGAACTCTCCAAAGCAAGGGTGGTTAAACCCCAGAACCGCAGCATGAAGGAAAGTGCACAATGTCTTTAAATCAGAGCCGAACTGCTGGCTGCCCGGTTGTTTGAGGTGGCTTGGGTGGAGTCTGGCCTGGAGGCAGGGGGCTTGCTACAAAGACCTTACAGGTTCACTTTGGGCTGGGACAGACATGAAGGCTGCAAAGGTGGGCACCAAAGGAAGTAGGCTTGTAAGCGGCCCTTGGGGTTGTTTTTCCTATTTTTCTGGGCACCAGGTCTCGCTCCTCCTGGCACTGGTCCTTGCTGGGGCACCGGCTCCAGCTTGTTAGTTTTAACTGGAGCAATTTCCTTTGAACTCAGCTTGAATTAGCATCACCATGGCGATGGATCAGGGTTTTCACAAGTCGACCTGGTCTTCACCTCTTGAGCAATTAGTTTGAAGGAGAAAAGAAGGGGGGAGAAGGGAGGGAGATATAAGATAGGGAGAAAAATGCGGAGGAAGGAAAGGGGAAAGGAAGATGAGGGGGAAAGGAAGAAGAAAAGTAATAGAGCAGGAGAAAGTGAAAGATGAGGAGGGGAGGTGGAATGTAAGAAGGCTGGGAGGAGCTGGAGGATGTGGAGGGAAGAGGGAGAAGATGTAGAAGCGAAGGAAGCTTCTGCCCACCCCACCAGGCTTACTTAGCCCAGGGACCTAGAACACCTCCCAGCCTTCACCTCCCCAGCCCTTCCCATGGCCCCACCTACTGGGAGAAGGGAGAGAAGCAGGAGAAAACTGTCGCACAGAAAGTACACTGACTTTTCTATTTCTAGGAAAAATGACATTAGAATTTTGATAGGGGTTTCATTGAATCTGTAGATTGCTTTGGACATTTTAACTGTATTAATTATTCCAATCCATGAACAAGGGATATCTTTCCATTTATTTCTGTCTACTTTAATCCATATTTCATAGTTTTCATTATACAAGTCTTTCTCCTCCTTGGTTCAATTTATTCCCAGTTTTTTTGTAGCTATGGTAAATGGAATTGTTCTCTTAATTTCTCTACATTTATTTTCCACAAAATTCTTTGTTCATAAATAGAAACATTACTGATTTTTGTGTGATGGTTTTGTATACTGCAATGAGTTCTAACGGTTTTATAATGAGTTCCTTATGGTTTGCTATTTCTATGATCATGTCACCAGCAGTGACAATTTCACTTCTTCCTTTCCTTTTCAAATGCCATCAATTTCTTCTCTTGCCTAATTGCCCACCCCATGCCCAGTCTCCCTTAGGTAGCAAGCCTCCCTTCAGTCCCTTCCTTCTGCAAGGACCAGGCAAGTATGAGACAAGAACAGATTCTCAGGGCCTGACAACCAAGGTGGGGCCTCAGATCCCCTGTGTACTTGCCCTATGACCTCAGACAAGCCACAGCCTCTATAAAACGGCTATCGTGGCTTCTCCTCCTTGACTTGAGGCTGTTCTCTGAGAGAGCCCTGGAATAGACTCCACGTGGGCTCTGTGGGGTCCTTGCCTGGTCTGGCAGCTTCAGGAAGGCAGCGAGGAGGTCTACACCATTGGTGAATTTGAAACACTAGCACAGTGCCTGGCACACATTCTGCAGTGAATTGACGAATGGATAAATGACAGTTGTTTTCCAAACATGGGTTGTAAGAGCAGAGAAAGGGGAATCGCAAACCTGAATTTGATAAAGGGAGGGTCTCTCTTTCTTCAAGACTTGTTTGTCCCCACCTCCTCCAGGAAGCCCTCCTGGACTTGCCACTCCTCCCCACCTCCCCAGGCCTCTCCCCTAGGGCCCCTGCAGTCATCCCTATCACCGTTCAGTGTACTCATTGATTGGCTCCTTCGCCTCCCCAGCTGTCAGGCCTGTGAGAGCAGAGATTGTGTTATTGCCCAGGTCCTTGCAAATTCCAGAGTCTCTGCTGTAGAAATGTTTCTGAAGGCATGAACCTGAGGATTCCAGCACAGGGCCAGGTGTCCCCTTCTCCCAGGCCAGTAAAGGCAGTCCCGGGGGGAGGGGGGCAACAAATGCATAAACACAGGGGAGGCCAAATATAGAGCAGGAAAAAGAGAGGGAGGGAGCATGGACAATAGGGCTCCTGAGAGCCATGGTTATATCCACTCTGCCAAGCACTGAGGAGGACCCATGTCTCCTGGCCACTAGCCAGACCTCTGGTTACTGAGGATGCAGGACATTGAAGGAAATAACCCTGTCGATTCTTTATGAGAGTATCAGATTGTGGCAGAGAAGATCCCAAGCAGAAGGGAAATGGGGTGCCCACCCTCAGCAAAGACCCCAAAGAAAAGTCCTAGGCAGGCCTGCTGAGACAGCTCGAAAACATTACTGTCCTAGAACATTACCAAGTCTCCTCTTGGCATGTGCCCCCATTTGATGGTTTGGGGATCTCCTTTCATCTCGCCTGAGGTGCACCATGCCCCACCTCGCCTAGCAGTGTGGTGAGTGAAAGCCAGAAGCCTGGGGGTTTGACTCCAGGCCCCGCTTCTTAGCTGAGTGCTATCTGGCAGGTATTAGCAAGTGCACACCCTCTCAAGGGCTCTGGCTCCCCACCTGTGAACTGGGGATAATGACAGACCTGTCTCATTTGGTTGTTGTGAGCATTGAATGATGTAATGCTTACAGAGCACTGAGCACATCCCAGCACAGGAAGAGCTAGTCTCATTCTTCTCACAGGTAAAATCGAAGGAAAATCCTCTCTGGGCACCTCCGTTTCATCCATCTCTCCACCTCCAAATAACTGAACAACTTTGCTTTTCTGAAGAACTCCACACAGTCACTATCTCTGTGGGTCTTAAGAATTGCTCACTTTCAAATCAAGCATGGTGGTGCGCCTGTAATCCCAGCGGCTCTGGAGGCTGAGACAGGAGAGTCGCGAGTTCAAAGCCACCCTCAGCAATGGTGAGGTGCTAAGCAACTCAGTGAGACCCTGTCTCTACATAAAACACAAAATAGGGCTGGGGATGTGGCTCAGTGGTCAAGTACCCTGAGTTCAATCCCTAGTACCTCCCCACAGAAGTAAAAGAATTGTCCACTTTCAGCCGGGTGTGGCGGCGCATGCCTGTAATCCCAGAGGCTTGGGAGGCTGAAGCAGGAGGATCTCAAGTGTGAGACCAGCCTCAGCAACTTAGCAAAGCCCTAAGTAACTTAGTGAGACCCTATCTCTAAATAAAATATTCAAAAAAGGGAGGGGGGCTGGGATGTAGCTCAGTGGTAAAGCATTCCTGGGTTTAATCCCAGGTACCAAAAAAAAAAAAAAGAATCGACTGATAGCCCCCTTTCCTCATTCCGCTACTCCTTACTCTTTGGCTCCTTTTACATCCCTCCTTTGTTCTTCTAACCGCTCTTGCAGCCCTCACATCAGCTCTTGCCTCTTTTCCCAAGTCCTGCCTTTGGCCTCCCTGTCTCACCCTCCCTCCCCTTTCCTCCTCTCTGCTCATTATAAAAAAGAAATCTTTCCAAATACGCCAAACATGCACTCATCCCCCAAGGACCCCAGCCTCGCACAAAGGGCTGGTTCTTTCAGACTGCTCTATGTGGCCTCCTTCTTGCCCACTGCCTTTGAATCGTGGCCTCATTCACATGACTGGAAGGGCTAACAGGGCATTTTCCCATGTGGCTGGGTGGGGAAGAGGGCTAGGGGCGGTGAGTTGGATGAAGGAGGCTAGAGACCAGCAGCTTAGACTCTTCCCCCAATTTGGCTCATTCACAGGAGGAAAAACAAACTGCTTCCTTGATATCCTGAATAACTCCTGGAACCTAAAGGATTCTATCAGATTTGCAGGAAACATTCAGGTTAGAGCCAGGCATAGTGGCACAGGCCTATAATCCCAGCAGCTCGGGAGGCTGAAGCAGGAGGATTGAGAGTTCAAAGCCAGCCTCAGCAATGGTGAGGTGCTAAGCAACTCAGTGAGACCCTGTCTCTAAATAAAATACAAAATAGGGCTGGGGATGTGGCTCAGTGGTCAAGTGCCCCTGAGTTCAATCTCCAATACAAAAGGAAAAAAAAAACATTCAGGTTAGAAATGAGGAAGACGTGTAAACCAAACAAAGGCCGTGTAGAGGGTGGGTCTCTAGAACATTTGGTCTTCTTCCTGGGATGGGCTGGGATCTCTCTGGCATGGAGGCAGAAGAGAAGCTCTGTGATTCCTGGGAGACTCTCTGGCTGGGAGCAGTCCTGGGATTCTTGAGGGCTCCCTGTGTTTCACCCCCACACGCCCCCACCCTATGCTCTCTGGCCAAGTCCCTGGTGCATGGGAGCACTGACCTAGAGCACATTCAGCTCCTCCCCTCCAAAGCCGGATGACCTTGTTCCAGCTGAGTCTAGAAAAACACACTTGTGACACACCCCAGGCTGGGGGAAGGGAGACAGGGCAGAGGAGGGGCGCATCCATGGCCTTGCAGTCCCAGATAGCACCCAGCCTTCTCACAGAGGGTGCAGGACAGGCATTCAGAGCCAGCCCAGGCCTTGGACTGGCTCTGCCTCTTGGCTGTGGAGTTGCCTGGGCCGGAGCGAGGTGGTGGGGACCGCCTTGGCCTCAGCATTCCCCCGTTCTCAAATCCTCGTGTTCTGGATTTCCCAGTCTCTCCCCTGATTTTCCCTCAACAGCCTCCCCTCCCTTCCCCACCTCACCCCACCCCACAGCAGCTGGGCTGCTGGAAGTCCACGGTGTTTCTGAGTTAATCAAAAACTCCTGTACTTTGCTCTTGAATTGAGGCCATCATTCCTGTGTCCCCAGGGCAATGGGGTCAGCTTGCTTTTGCGTGGCTTAAATTGTTTAGAAGAGTAAAGGGGAAAGTGGAGGAAGGAGAGGGGATTCACATCCATCAGCAGCCCCTGCTAAATGTCAGGCCCTGAACTGGGCACTGGGCAAACATTGGCCTCCAGTCGTCCTGATGGATCTGTGTCTCCATTTTGCATTTGGGAAACTGAAGGGCAAAGCTTGAGGAAGCTTGCCCCGACCTCACAAAGAGGAAATGAAGGACAGAGAGTCCTTTGAGGCTTCTAGTGGAGTTTTGAGGGTGTTCTTTCTTTTTTCTAATAATTTTTAGCTGTTGATGGATCTTTATTTTATTCATTTATTATTCATATGTGGTGCTGAGGATGGAACCCAGCGCCTCACACATGCTAGGCAAGCGCTCCACCCCTGAGCCCCAGCCCCAGCCCCTTGAGGGTGTTCTTAACCCATGAATGGGTTAGAAAATTCCACGATTGTCCAGGACTGAAAGTTGAGAATAGCGGATGGTCCAGCTTGGAAGGAAGGGGTGGGAAGGGCTGCAGGGAGGCAGGGTCTGCAGACAGCCCTGGCTCCTAGCCAGAGGGAGAGCCCCGGGAGGACTGGCAAGGCCTGAGGGATTGCAGATTCCTTGGGCCTAAGGCCACCACCAAGATAGGACTGTGGAAGGATGGAGGGGGTTGAAGGGGAGGCTCAGAACTGGCCTGAGAATCCTGGTCTAGACTAAGATTAGGAGAGGCCAAGGACAACAAACTCATCCCCATGTGGGCCAGGCAGGGCCTCAAAATTGGCGCCCTCCAAAGCAAGGCAGGCTTAGGTGGCACAGACCTATCCCTGCCCACTCCAGCACCTGCTCCCCTTGGTCTCTCAACACTGGGAATCTTACAGTGGGGTATCTGGCATTAAATACACATTTCTTCTGCTTCCTTCCACTTTCCATCTCCCCTGTCCTCTCTCCTTTATCTTTGCCTGCCCATCCCCCATGGGCCCTAAAGAGCAAATTCCTATCTTAACCATGAAGATTTGCTGGAATCTCGGAGGCCTGAGGCTAAGGGAGAAGATGGGGCCAGAGGAAAGAGGGAGACAGAAGGAGGGGCCAGAAGGAGGGGACAGCTTTGGGGACTGGAGAAGGATGAGTTCCTGGCAGGAGAAGAGAGAAGAGGGAAGGCTGATAAGATGAGTGGCCCCAGAACCTCCTAGGCTTCTGGAAAGATCTGGGGTGCAAGAACAGAAGAAGGGGAAGAGACAGGTCAGAATCAGGGGTCCTCAATTCCCCTGTCCTCCCCTGCCTACAGAAGGACACATAATGGAGTTGAGGGCCCAGCCTGTCAGGGTAAGGGCATGATGGGGAAGAACAAGGACTTTCCCAGGCTGAGGAGTACCCAGGTCTCCCAGGGGAGGGCAGGCCTTGCCTAAAGTTGAGTGTTGGGGCTCCGACTGGCTCCAGGTGGGTTTCTGTAGGAACCTAGAGATGAGTCAAGGCTTCTCCTGAGCCGCATGTTTGTGTGTGGGTGTGCTGAGTCAGCGTGTGCTGTCCTGCATGTCTGGGGCCGTAGACGCAGCTTATGGGTGACAGGTTCAAAGATGCCGCTTCTGTGCACCTCAAGGGACCTCCAGGGCTGGAGGAGCCAAGCTTGAGTGTGCTCTTCAAGTATACCAGCATACCTGTGTGCGGTGAGTCCTTCTCTGTGCCACCTCCTCCCTGTCTATGCCTGTGAGTCCTACTGAAACCAGCGTGTGCCAGAGTGTGTCTGCATGTGTGGGTATGTGCATACAGGGACAGTGAGGGATTATCTACTATAGCAACAGGACCTGGTCCTGCAAAAATGGGGAGGGATGCCCATGTGCTCCAAATGCAAGCAAACTCCAGTGCCTGAGTTTCCAGCTGTCCCAGCTAAACTGTGTACAGATGTGTGCTGCTTTGCTACAGCCATAAACAGACCTCCCAGGATTTTTCCAGAGGAAATGCAGAAATATTTTGGTGTCTGCTCTGGGCAGTAGAAAAGAGAGTGGGGATGGGGCTTGAGGAGAGGGCTCCAAGCCTGAGGGAACTGAAAAGGCAAGGACAACCCCCAAAACGCCAGCGGGGAGGGGAAGAGGGATGCGCCCATGGCTTCCAGGTGCAGGTCTTCACAGCTTGGGGAGGGCCCAACCACTACAGATGCTGGCCCCACAGAGCCCTGCATCCACCCTACCTTGTCCTCCTCTGCACCTTGGACCCCTCACCAGGGGATTCGCCACAGGCACACAGGCATCTCAGCTGCTGCCTCACCATCACCCACCCAAACACAGCACGCTCACCACTGTCACCTCAACCCCACAGGCACGTCACCACTGCGTTCCTACACATACATTCACTCAGCCTCTCACACCCTATGCCCACAGTTCAGAACCACAATCAGACACCACGCAAACACCCCCACAGCACACATGCTCTAAACCACAGGCTGTTTCACAGACAGCCATCCCACACCCACCCCTGCACCTCATCAAAGTACATGTCCCAGGACAACCCTCCCTCACCGCACACACCGAGAGCTACATTGCTCAGAATTTTCTAAGCCAAGGAATAGGCATTATATTGTTTAGTCCCCTTGTCAAAGCAAACCATTTAAAGGTTTAAAAGAATTTGCAGGGCATGGTGGCACATGCCTGTAATCCCAGTGACTCAGGAGGCTGAGGCAGGAAGGTCACAAGTTTGAGGCCAGCCTCAGCAACTTAGCAAGGTTCTCAACCAATTAGCAAGATCCTGTCTCAAAATAAAAAATGAAAAGGGCTAAAGGTGTGGTTCAGTATTTAAGCATCCCTGGGTTCAATCCCCAGTATCGAAAAAATAAAAAAAGAATTGGACATATTCCTGTCCCTGGGTTTACTTTAAGCCACCCATCTCTCCTCACCCACAGGGGAAATGAATTCTTCCATTCAACTGTACCCCGTCCTCAGGCCTGGTCCTCATCAGAGTTAAAAGTAACTCTCTGCAGTTAATGACCCTGGGCTCAGCCCTGGTGGCTCTTCTCCCTTGAAGGAAGAGAGATCTTTGCACGGTTTCCCTGGTAAACCTACTAAGCAGCTGCTCTGTGCATTGGCATGTGCCAGGCAAGAGGAAGGTACAGGCTGAAAGAGTGGCCTGCGGGGCTAGGATTATGGCGCAGTGGTAGCGTGCTCGCCTAGCACGCATAAGGCACTGGGTTCAATCCTCAGCACCACATAAAATAAAATAAAGATATTCTGTCACCTACAACTAAAAAATAAACATTAAAAAAAAAAAGCTGGATGTGGTGGCGCACACCTGTAATCCCAGCACTTTGGGAGGCTGAGACAGGAGAATTGCGAGTTCAAAGCCAGCCTCAGCAAGGGCGAGGCGCTAAGCAACTCAGTGAGACCCTGTCTCTACATAAACACAAAATAGGGCTGGGGATGTGGCTCAGTGGTCGAGTGCCCCTGAGTTCAATCCCCAGTACCAAAAAAAGAAAAAGAAAAGAAAAAAAGAGCGGCCTGCTCTGTCCTGCTCTCAGCTCAGCAGCAGGGGTGGGATTCAGCCTACAGAACAAGATTCCATACCCTCCCCTCAGAGGAAAGGGAACAGAGTGCTCTGGAGTCCAGTGGTGGGAGGGAACTTTGCCAGACCAGGAGTTATGGTGGGCGGGCTTCCTGGAGGAGGTGGCCTCTGGGACACCTTAACCAGCATTTACCTGTGCAGATCAGGGAGCAGGGAGAAGAATTGGAGCTCACTCCCACCCCACAGAGCCCCCTAGCACATCCCCCTGTTTTATTGTATTCTTAGCACATCTAAATTCATCTCATCTGCATATCTGCTTCCATCTGTCTCCACCCCTATAGTGAAAGCAAAGGTCTCCTCCTGTGCTTTATTCACTGCACCAAGTGCCTGTGTCTCCAGCTCCTAGAACAGTGTCTGGGGCTCATTAAGGGGAGGGAGGGAGGAAGGAAGGATGGGAGGCAAGGAAGGAGAAAATCCCATGTGCCAAGGCTTGGGGACCTGGAGGTCAGTGTGGCAGAAGTAGGACAGCGGCAGGCCTTGAAGGTCAGGCTGCGGAAAGTAGACTCAACATCCTGCAGTGGGAGCCACCGGGTGTATGAGCAGGGCAGTCACATGTACAGGCCAGTGTGTCCCAGGCCTAGCCAATCAGTGCAAAATCTCCTTGATCACGAGACGTTGCTAACTGATAGGTCAACACTATATAGTAACAGGATGTATGGCTTTTAGCATTGATGTTCCTACATGAACCTATTATAGCTTCCATTAGGAGGGTAGGAACAGATTAAAAAAAAAGTTCAGATAAACAGGAAAAGTTCAGATACATCTTCTCTCCTTAGCTTTACCCTGAGGTCAGTCAATGGGAACCAGTCCTAGATGGAAACAGGTTATTATGTACAGGTCTAGTTTTGGGGGACCGTTGCCTTTATCTAAGGTACACGCAAAGAGTGAGGGTCCAATTCACATAAGAGTCAAGTGGCTTGATCACATCTCCCGTCCCAGGAGCCTCCTTTACCCCTTTGGGGTGGACCAAGCCAGAGACCAGGTCTCACCGTTGGCAGAGAATAGCTTACTTGGCTTTAGGGTCAAAGACTAGGTGACTTTAACAGGTGACTGGGACAGGCAGGAGCTAAATGAAAAGGGTTTTGTGAGCCACCTGCTGCCCACTTTCCAAAACTGGGCAAGATGAATGCTATGGGAGGTTTCATCTTGAACTGTCTCCAGTTAGAGGAGGGCTTTTATCTCCTATCCCCCCAATCCTGGGGGGAAGGCCTAGAAGTGCTGATCAGGAATTCCAGGGGTTTGTCCAGGTTTTTAACAGGGCTGTTCTGGGTGTGCTTAGCTCATGGTCACCTCAGCTGCCCCAGTGGTGGAGACTCTCCATCTTAAGACTCTCCAGCCCTCCAGTCTCCAGGCCTAGAGCCCACAACTTGAAGCCTCAGTGGAGCATCTGCCCTGTCTGCAGAGCCTTATCCCTGGGCACGGAGGAGGGATCCTGGGCTCTGGTGTGGACCCACAGAGACACCTCTGGAGCAGGGTATCTGGTATCTCTATTGGAGTCTCAGCTCCTAGAGAGAAGGGACAGAGCAGGAGAGGAATTTAGTCAGACAGAGCGCATGGCAGATCTGGGCATAGGCTGCACTGGACAGCTCTGCTACTTTGAGCAGCTCAGTTCCACCTTTTGCACCACAGTGACCTCATCTGCAAAATGGAGATGTTATTGCCACTCTGCCTCCTTCAGAGGGATGCCAGGAGGTAGAAGGGGTGTAGGCTGCACACATGGGAACAACCAGGCCTTTCCCTCCACTCTATGGCACACAGTGTGGTAGTAGCCGAAGGGATTAGAAAGGTCCTGTGCTCAGAATTAATTAGGAGGCTCTTGCTCTTGACAATTGCCCAGGGCCTGAGTCCCAACTCCTTCATTCACCACGTAGGTGACTGTGGACCTGACATCTCAGCTTTCTGACACAGTCCTTTTGCCTGTGGGGTTTTTTTTTTGGGGGGGGGTTGTTATTGTTGTTTTGTTTTGTTTTGGTATCAGGATTGAACCCAGGGGTGGTTAACCACTAAGCTACAACCTCAGCCCTTATTATTATTTATTTTTAAATTTTGAGACAGGGTCTCACTAAGTTGCTAAAGGCCTTGCTAAGTGGTTGAGACTGGCTTTGAATTTGTGATCCTCTTGCCTCAGCCTCCTGTGTCGCTGGGATTACAGGGGTGTGCCACCATGCCCAACTAGTCCCCTGGTCTTTTAAGTGGAGAGGAGCAGGGATTGGTTCCCAGAGATTGCAAAGGTGCTTTCATGCTCTGCCTTTGTTCCCTTTGGGCTCCCAGTGGTGAATGCACTGATAGGTTGACAGCTGAGGATGGCTTCAGGTGGGGACACAGGCTAGGACTCACCAAGTGGCAGGGACAGCAAAGGTGCAAACTGCACCTTCAACTACTGCTTGTGTGAATGGGCAAGAGGTGAAGGCTGAGGGGCCGGTGGGCGGCTGATCTGGGTCCTGGAGCTGTGCATCCTCTGTTCAGTCCTTCGGCTGCGATCATTCATCTGCTTGTGCCGCACACCCAGAGGGCCACTGCTGTGTGCTGAGCATGTCAGAAGACAGACGGGAGCACACTCCCAGCCTCTTGGGAGGTGACAAGCCAAGGAAACAGATGGTTCCCACACAGCGTGAGAAGTGCTGGGACAGCAGCCTCGCAGGGTGCTTTCCAAGTATGGGTGCCACTGTGGGGCAAGAAGGAGGGCCTGAACTCAGCCAAGTGGGATAGCTCTCCCCACAGCCGTTGTAGTCAGCTTGCTGAGATGATGAGAAAATACAGAAATTGCTTGGTGTCCAACAGCTTAGGGGGTGGTAAGAACAAAATACCCAAGAGAAAGGTTACTGGATGGGATAATTAATGTTTTGCTACAGAGGAAAATATTAGTGTGTGTTGCTCAGCATGTAAACACCTCAACCAACAAAACGGCTCAGAGAAAACAAGCAGAACCGCAGGATTTTTCTCACAAAGATTAAAAATAATAATAATGATAAGGAAGAGAAGAGACAGCAGTCACAAACATACTTCCTCCCATGACTGAAAGAACATTCCCCGCCAAGTGACAAAACCAAGGTCCAGCTCAAGAATAGGTTTTGCTGCTGCCCCTTCCTGCCTGACAGTGGCCCTGGGCACACAGACCTGCCCTTGCTCCTGTCATCCTGGTTGCTGAGGCAAGGGGTTTTTGCATATGTTGGTTGAACATCCTAAGGTCCAAGAGTCTTTTTTGTTTTTTCTTTTTGTGGCTCTAGGAGTGGAACTCAGCCTTGCACATGCTAAGCAAGCACTGTGCCACTGAGCGATATCCCTAGCCACCTGAGCCCTGGACATAAGAGATTTCCCATTGGCCAAGGTACATTCAGCAGGTGTTACTTCCAGACACCTGCCTTCTCCTCCCAGAGAGCCTCATCTTCTCAGAGAAGGCTGCATATCTCCCAGCTCATGACCTCAGGGGAAGGGCCAGCTTACTAAGAGGAAGTAAAAGAGTTATTTTTGTTTCCGTGTTTGTGAACTGTAAGCATGTGTTCAGAATCTCCAGGTGATGAGATGAACCTGAAAAAGTCACTTTTCAAATTGATGCCAAAGCTTACTAAGAGCTGCCAATGAATGTTAAACAAACCCACCAGAACCAAGATGGCGCCTGCTAGGTTTGTCTCCAGACCTGCAGCTCTTCCCCAGGTGCAGCTCCAAGGCCACCACTCCTCAAGAGGACTCCAGCATTAGACTCTACTCTAGAATTAAATGCATGACAGTACAATTAGGTTGGGGCCTCCAGAGACAAAATTTTAGGAAGTCTTCCTCCCATTCCTGTCTCCAGAGAGCTCTAGGGTTGGCCTGAGGGAGAAGCTACAGGCAGGCAGGCTGTGGCTGTGGCAGCAAGACGCTGACCTTGGGAACTTACCCTGACCACTACCAGATTAATCGCAGAGCCCAAGCAGTACTCAGCTGTGTGGGGACCAGATGGAGCATCAGATAGCCAGAGAAATCCATGGCTCCCTCACTCTTTACTGAGCCAGGATTGGGCCTGGGTCTTGCCAACCTTTTGTGCTCAAGAGAGTCTCAGAGCCTGCAATCCCTACTGCATGGGGCCTGTGGGAAGAGGTTCAGGTTGGTCACTGTGGCTGCTGCTGGCAGGGGCCGATGGTGTCTGTGGCTCTGGGTCTGAGCACTGTCTTCACCCTGAGGTCTTCCTCCACCAGAGTTGCCTGCTATCTCTTTGGCCATCAGAGTGTCACATATGGTCACCATTCTCCCCTCCTTGCTTCCCCCTGTTTGCATGCCAGGTGTGAACACTTATTCATGGATGTTTATGTCCCTATGTGAACACAATGGGTAGGTCTTTGGCCTTATGACTTTTCCGCTATCGACCTTGCAGGTCAGGGTCAGGGTCTCTGCCACATTCCATAGAGTGGAAAGTGGCTAGAGCATGTGCCCTCAAAGTCGGAGTGGACCTGGATTAGGGTCCCAGCTTTGCCAGACACTATGTGTTCTTTTTTTGCCCCCTGGTACTGGGAATTGAACCCAGGGCCACTCACATGCTAAACAAGTGCTCTACTACTGAGCTAGCCCCTAATCTGTTTTTATTTTATTTTGAAACAGGATTTTGCTAAGTTGACCTGGCTGGCCTTGAACTTGTGGTCCTTCTGCCTCTGCCTCCCGAGTAGCTGGAATTATAGGTATGCGCCACTGTACTGGGCCTACTATGTGATCTTGACAACTGCTTTAAACTTTCCCCAACAACAAAATAGCAAAAATGTTTATTCTGTAGATTTATTTTATTAAGTGAGACCATCTTAAAAACAAACAAGCAAACGCATCCTGTTAATGCTAGCTCCCTTCTTCTCTTAACTTAGTTTCCTAGAAAATCAAACTTTAAGAGTTGTATGTGCACTTATTGGGGTGCTTTGGGGATATATCCCTATAGGAGGAATGAAAGGAGCAGACTTGGGTTGAGGAAGACATTGGGCTGCTGCAGTTGTGATCAAGGACTTGGCCACCCCTTTGCAGAGCTCTGGGGCTGAGGAGGCCCTGCAGACATGTCCCACATTAAGGCAAGGGGGCTGAATCTTTGTTCCCCACAGCAGCTGTCATTAGATGCAAGATCACTTAGCTCAAGAGGGACATAACCTTGGGCAATGCAGTTCCCTTCAGCTAAGGGCCTTTCTGAGGGGGTGGAGCTATGGGCCTTCTGAGTCATTGCTATGCAGTTCTCCATCCCCAAAGGACCCTCTTGGCCAAGCACCCAGATACTCACTGCAACTTCTGGTCTCTCTCCCTGTATCCCAAACCTAACACCGGTTGGTGTGAGAAGTGAGCTCAACTTCCTTTAACTGGGAACAAGAAACTGACATTCCTGTTTGGGTCCAAACCCTTATCTTGAAGTGTAGATTTGGACAAGTCTTTTCATTTCTTCTGCTCTCACCTTTCTCATTTTTTTTTTTTAAGTTGTAGATGGACACACAATATCTTTATTTATTTATTTTTATGTGGTGCTGAGGATCAAACCCAGTGCCTCACGCATGGGAGGCAAGCGCTCTACCACTGAGCCACAATCCCAGCCCCACCTTTCTCATTTTTTTTTTTATGTTTATTTGTTAGTTGTAGGTGACAGAATATCTTTATTTTATTTTTATGTGGTGCTGAGGATCGAACCCAGTGCCTTATGCGTGCTAGGCGAGCACGCTACCACTGCGCCATAATCCCAGCCCCCACCTTTCTCATTTTTAAAGAGGATCTCATTACCCCTCTGCCTTCCTTCGGGGAAGGTAAAATGCCCTAAGGCAAACTGTGAAGTGCCTGGACATCTATGGCATCATTACACCATCGAAACCTCATATACCATAATGTCTAAATCAGTCCTGATCCCCGTTTTTTTTTGTGTCTCTTCAGTCCAATTCCTTCCTGTCAGGCTGCATCCTTTTGAAAGTGAAGAAAATAGGTCTGCCCTGCCAGGGCCCATCCCGAAGGGCATTTCCTGGAAGGCCCTGGAAGCCACTACCCCAGCTCTGGTGAAAAAACTGATAGGTGTGTGGTCAGCAGGGGCCTGAGCCCTGGATGCTGCCCTTGTAGAGAAGCTTGGACTCATAACCTGGCTTTCACAAAAGGTAACAGACACTGAGTGCCAGGATAGGAGACTGCAATCCCAGGTGCTAGAGTGTTCCCTCTGAGTCTGGTTGATTGGTTGGCCATGTCCTAGTGGGGAAGCAGGTGACCCTCCCCTCCTGACTTCGCCCCTGCTCTTGCTCCTCAGAAAGTCTCAGCTGCCACATTCATCCATCATCAGTCCCCTCAATAGGAGTGAGCAGAGCCCCCAAAGCATCCTTATAAATCACAGGACTGGGAGGAGGAAGGTCATGCTCTCCTTCCCAAGCCCAGCCTTCTGGGCATCATTTCTGGATGTTTCAAAGCATGGATTGATTGTTTTTCCTTTCAACTGATTATGTTGGACACTTGTCACAAGCACTAGAGAACAAAGCCTGTGTTCCCCTAGTTGAATTATAGACCATTTCACCCGATTTATTTTTTGCATTCCTACCCCAATCACTTTTTCTCTAAGGGACAAAGGAGGAATGAGAGAGGCCCTAGAAAGAAACCCAATCTCTAACACCAGTACCCTGCATTGCAGCAGCTCCCAAACATGGCTGTTCATGAGAATCGCTGGAGGAGCTTATTAAACATACAGATGACTATGCCCACCCCCATGAATCCATATTTCACCAAGCACATCCTTCCTCTGCCAGCTCTTTGCACAGCTGTTACTGATGGCCCCTGAGGGTCCCAACTGACTTGGAAATCTACACACTGGCATCTTGGAGTCTGCCTAGGCCAATTCTTTGCTGCAGCTGTTAAGTCTGCAATGATGGAGCAAAGGAGGCCTGAATTTGCTGGGCACAGTGGCACATACCTGTAATCCCAGCAGCTCAGGAGGCTGATCACAAGTTCAAAGCCAGCTTCAGCAAAAGTGAGGTGCTATGCAACTTAGTGAGACCCTGTTTCTAAATAAAATATAAAATAGGGCTGGGGATGTGGTTCAGTGGTCAAGTGCCCCTGAGTTCCATTCCCAGTACCACCACCCCCTCACACACAAAAAAAAGGCCTGAATTCCAGCAAGACCACTCTAGAGAAATGGTTTTCAAAGTTCATGACATCGGAAATGCAGATTCTCGGGCCTCCTTTCAGATTTGCTGAAACAGGGCTCCTGCTGATGCTGAGCTCCCATGGTGAGGCCCACCATCCATGATTTCACAAGCACTCAGGTGACCCTGATGCACACTAACACTAAAAGGCTGAGAGGAAAACTGAAGGAATTATCCAGCCCTCTCAGTCTCCTTAAATCACACTTTGAGGAGAACAAGGTTGCCTTCACCCCTCCTCGGAATGGGGTGGTCACTAGCACTAGGGCCAGAGGGCAAAGGTGGGGTGGCCTCCCAGCCTATGTCTGAAGTTCCTGGTGTAGGTGAGGAGGAGGGAGTCTAGAATGACTCCTGCCTGGAGTTCACAGGGACTGAGAGACCTGGACCACATCATAGACAACAATGCAAAGGGGTGTGGCTTCTACTAAAGGCAGCACACTTCGCCCTCTCTACTCCAGATTGGGCCTCCCACCAGTGTTTCATTTCCTAGGGAGGAAAAAAGCAACAACCATACTCATAGTCCTGGAGAGTTAGGTCAGGGACTGACTCCAGAGTCAGACACAAAGGAATTCAGGTGTAGTGGTGCACACCTATAATCCTAGCACTCCAGAGGCTGAAGCAAGAGGATCACAACTTCAAGGCCAGCTTCAGCAATCTAGTGAGGCCCTAAGCAACTTGTCTAATAATAAGAATTCTGTCTCAAAATAAAAAATAAAAAGGAGGGATGTAGCTCAGTGGTAAAGCACTCCTGGGTTAAATCCCCAGTATAAGGAAAAAAAAAAAAAGGAAGGAAAGAAAGAAAGAAAAAAAAAATCTGTTTCTGGGTCAGTGGTAGGAGGACCTAGGATTCATTTAGTCACTCAACAATTACCACCTATACACTGCCAAACATAGTCTGTGTTTTCCATGTGGGTTTTCACACCAAGCTTGGGTAGGGGATACCTTTCCAGTTTCCTATTAAAGGAAGACTGAGGCTTCTTTTATATATATATATATATATATATATATATATATATATATATATATATATATACATACATATATATATATGTATATATATATAAAAATATATATATAAACTTCTTTTATATATATAAATATATATTAATATATATATATAAACTTTATATATATATATTGGGGATTAAACCTAGAACACTCTACCACTGAGCTACATACTCAGGCTTTTTAAAATCATTTTTTAAAACTTTGAGACAGGGTCTCACTAAGTTACTGAGGCTGGCTTCAAACTTGTTATCCTCCTACCTCAGCCTCCTAAGTCTCTGGGATTACAGGTGTGTCCACCATGCCAGGCTAAAACTGAGGGTTTTTAAAGTGAAGCCACTTGGGCTGGGGTTGTAGTTCAGTGGTAGAGAGCTTGCCTAGCATGCATGAGGCACTGGGTTCAATCTTCAACACCACACAAAAATAAATAAATAAAATAAAGGTATGTGTCCACCTACAACTAAAAAAAGATGAAGCCACTCTTCCAAGGTCCGCGGCTTGGAAGCAAGTAGCAGAGTCAGGATTTGAATTCGGGTGATGGGTATAAATCCAAAGATTGACCCTCAGACGACTGCTCACAGAAGAGCTGACAAAACCTTAATGGCCAAAGCCAATAGCTCCTCTTGTCCCTGGGAAAGCCCAGGAACAGCGACATGTCCCTAGCCATTCCCCCATTCCCCTAAGGACAAAAGCCAACTCTGATTCCAAGTGCCAGCTTCAGCTCAAGAGAATGTGCAGAAAGGACAGAGACAATCAGCTACAGGCAGGGCTTTGGCTGTGCCCCTTCTATTCACTAGGGCCTGGCTCAGAACCCCACCCCCTCCTCTGGCCTTAGCTCGCTCCCCACCCCCAGTCCAGCACAGCCTTGGGCAGGGAGGGCCCCACCATTAGTTCCAGACACCACGTCTCCTCTATTTATGGTTTTTTTTCTTTGCTTCTGCGGTTCTCCCTGGATGAATGCCCCCTTTCCCTGGATTTACAGCATCCTCCCGAGGTGGGGTTGATGTCACTTTAATGAGAGTTACAGCTGCCTTGGACTGTGACTTCTGCATTCCAATTTACTGCCTGGCCTCAGGAGCCCAGCAGGGCTTCTCCCAGGCAGGGAGGGGTGGCTACAACTGGGCCCGGGGATGGGGTGGAGGCTAAGGAACTGTAGCCCTCCCCTGCCTCCAGAGACGCCCCTCCCCCAGCTCTGAACTAGGGCTCCAGGCTCTTTGGTGGACCTCCAGCAACCGGAAACTTGGAGAATCGGGACAGCAGGGGCTGCGATGTACAGACCTAACCCTATAAACTTGGGAAGAGAGAGCTCAAAGTTTTTCCAACCCCACCCCCACCCCGCCCCACCCTCCACCTCCGTGAGAGTTCTGAAGCCGAGGACTGAGGACTGTAGAAGGTGGGGGCATTCACAGAAAGCCTGTTGTTCCCTAGTTGAATCCAGATGTGGTGGTGGGAGGAGGAGGGAGTGGGAAGAGTGCACTGGAGGCAGCCTGAGGGAGGACGACGTGAGAGGAGGAGGGAAACGTGGAAACATAACTTCCTGCCAGGGCCATGGGACCCCCTCACCCACCCAATCCTTTCTGCATTTCAGGGCCCTCTCCTTGAAATCTCCAAATATCACCCCAAATTGTCCTCCATTGTCTCTACTTTCCTAGGTGATATTGTCAATGAATCAAGTACACAAGTATGAAAAAACGGCTGCCATTTGGAGGGAACTTATTCGGTAGCTCCAGCTTTGCAGCTGAGGCCAAGGCTCTGCTAAGACCCTTGGGGAAGCCACTGCCTGGCCCTGGCCAAGGGACAGAATAGAGGGTGGGGAGTCAGGGGTGCCAAGTATAGTATTTTATTTAATTCTCATGATAATCCAACAGGATAGGAATCCTTACATCCATTTTATTAAGAACCAAAGCTTTAAAAGGTTAGTTCAATCACTTGTCCAAAGCCACACAGCTAGAAAGTGGCAGGCCAGCTAGAAAGTGGCAGGTCCAGTTCAGAGTCGGTCTGTGGGGCTCCACAGCCCTTACCATACCACCAATTTTGGAGCAGAGGCACTTAGCCATCTCTCCGCAAGTCAAAAGTCTGAGGGAGGCTGACTGATCCCATCAATGATTAGAGGCCTACCAGTTCCAAGAAACCTGCAGTTTGCTCAGAGTGGCCTCCACACTCATGCTGGAGACAGGCTCCTGGGACAAGACCTTCGCCCATGTGTTATTAATGGCCCAGTCAGCAAAGCCCCTGTGCCCCTTGGAGGTGGGAGGAGACCAGGGCAAAGGAGACCAGCACTGCCCAGAAGGGCACAAGGTGACAGTTCTCCCAGAGGCCTGTGCCCACTCTGCTCCACTTCCTCATTGCCTTATCTCCCCAGGAACAGGAAGTTCATGATCTGGTCCAAAGTCACAGCTGGGAGAGCGAGCTGAGAACTGTAGCAGGGTGGATGTCTGCACTGCCGTTGCCTCTGCCGGACCCAACCTGGAGGCAAATACCTGGCCTTGGGCAAGAGGCCCACGTGGGGACAAAGGGCTGTGTGGGCACAGCAGGCTCTGGAGATTTTGGAGTCAGATAGCCAGGATGTGGCCTTGTAACCTTGTAACCCTGTCCTGAAGCCTGTGTTGGGCTTCATTTTCCTGCTCTGTAAAAGGTGGGAATTAACTGTCCCCTCTGCTGGAGTTAGGTGGGAATGAAGAGTGATTTATAGCATTCTGGCCCGTAGCTGCTATGGGAAGAGTGCTCAGGGACTATGGGCTATTTTCCTCCATTCCGTTCTCCCTCCCCTCCAATTCTAGGCCTCAGTCTCCTTGTGTTTATTCTAGGTAGAAAGATCCTTTTGAATAAAACCACTTGGTTCCCCCAGACCTCTCATTCTAGGGACCCAAGGGATCACAGAGGTATTAATTAGCAAAGCCTCAAGACGGGCCCAGGCAGAGAGGGAGCCTTGTTAACGTTAATTGGTACCATCAGATCTTTGCCCAGTCAGGAGGGAACGGTGCATGCTGGGATAGCCTCTCTGCCCTCCAGGTTCACAATCTGCCCAAAACTGTGCACCCAGAGCAGCTCCTGCCTCTTTCGCCCCCTACAGGGCTCAGCCTGTGATAAGGGTAGGGGGAGCCAGGGAAGGGCAAAGGACAGGGCTACCATCGCCTATGAGAGGGTCAGGACTGTGTTCTCGGAGCCAAACAATATTCTTTGAATATAACCACAATGCGGGCCCTTTACTGTGTACCAATATCAAGGGCTGCACCTGAAAGGAGATGCCAGTCTAGCAATGGTTCTCAAAACTAATTTAATGAGCCTAGGGAGCCTGTTTAAAATGCATAGTCACAAGCAATGCCCTGGGTGATTAAAGTCCAGGAACCAGTTTTTTGTTGTTTTGTTTGGTGCTGGTATTGAACCCAGGGCCTCTACCACTAGGCTACACCCTCAGCTCCCAGGAACCAGTGTTTTTAACAGGTCTGCAGGACACACTTTAAATCACACACAGGAATGATGTTTGTATGTCCAATATTATTTAATGCCAAACCATGCACACCGTAGCTATGCAAGAGATGCTGGTTGACGGAATGAATGAGGGAGAAGGGAAATAAAATACGAAGAGATTATGAATGGTTCTGTAGAATTTGAGTGCACGATCTGTCTTCCTCCAGGATTCTCTCTCAGGGAAGAGGTGGGCCTTTCATCTCTGATCCATTCCCTTTTGTGATTGGGACTAGACATTTCCTACTGAAGTTGCAAGTTGCTGCCTAAACTCTAAGGAAAGTTCAAGTTTGAGCAGAAGAAACCCCAGAGTCACTCTCCCACCTCAAACCCATCTAGGGAGGTCAGAGATCCCTGAGAATTCTACTTGCACAAAAATGCAAATACACACAAAGCATTATGTATATAATTCCAGAGTTCTGGGCCCTGAAGCTCTCCTGGGATAAGGATCCTTGTAGGGGCTCCTTTGATCTGTGAGTCACTGTTAATAGCAGGGAGCTGAAAGGTGAGGGAAGTCCAAAGGAGGGTCAGGTGCACAAGGGAGGAGCTGCCAGGGCTCTGCCCCCAGGGGCAGGAAGTCAAGGCTTGTCCCACCCAAGGTCTTGGGTTTGAAAACTACTCTGGTCCCCTCTGACCAGTTCAAGGGCCTCTTGAAGTTGGTGTCCCCAACTACTTCATGAGGAAGCAAAAAGTAAAAAAAAAAAAAAAAAAAAAAAAGGTAATCATGACTGAACCTTGCTCAAAGGGTTATCTGGGATTTGCTAAGAATTCATGAAAAGCTTCTGATAGTCTTCTACAGAATCTTAACATATATAAATGATTCCTATTATGGGCCACACTTTTTTGATTTGCACACACTATATGTAAGTAAGAGAAATTGTCCACACTGAGGACAAGGTGGAAACTTTACATTTAAATCAAAAGACTTGTATTGTACATGAGAAAAAACTTTCTAGTTCAAAGCTGGCTAAGATCAGATATTTGTAATTGAGTCCCCTCAGGACGGTATGGGGTCTTTTTTTCTTCACAAACATTAAAAAGAGAGATGGGGGGTGTGGCGTCTAGATATGAGCCTGGCTGGAGGTATGACTTATGCCATAGGGTTCAATCTCTGCAAAAAGCATCAGAATCACAATTCATAATCTCCTTTTAAATATTTTCTACAAGATCATACAGGAGAAAAATAATAACAATGATTAGAGCAAGCCTTGAACTGTTTGCACTGTGGTACTCTCTGTAAGATGATGTATCCAATAAATGATGTATCTACTAAGAATGATATATAGACTACAATAATACATGGAAATACATGTATGAAATCACATTGAGAAAAGCAGAACAAGAAATACAAGACATGCAGTGATATTTCATAAAAGCCACAAAGCTCAGATCATTTGAAATAAAAATTGGCTGGTTTTAGTCTCTCAAACCCATTACTTGCATTTAAAAACAATGGCATGAGCTGGGCGCGGTGGTGCACGCCTATAATCCCAGCACTTTGGGAAGCTGAGACTGGAGAATCGTGAGTTCAAAGCCAGCCTCAGCAACGGCGAGGCACTAAACAACTCAGTGAGACCCTGTCTCTACATAAAACACAAAATAGGGCTGGGGATGTGGCTCAGTGACCAAGTACCCCTGAGTTCAATTCCTGGTACCAAAAAAAAAAAAAAAAAAAAAAAAAAAAAAA
>PVHX01005260.1:76349-88032 GCA_004024805.1 Geosciurus inauris | reverse complement strand
GAGACAGGAGAATCGTGAGTTCAAAGCCAGCCTCAGCAATGGCGAGGTGCTAAGCAACTCAGTGAGACCCTGTCTCTACATAAAACACAAAATAGGGCTGGGGATGTGGCTCAGTGGTTGAGTGCCCCTGAGTTTAATCCCCAGTACCAAAAAAAAAAAAAAGAAGAAGAAGAAGCAGGCCTTGACTCTCCCTCCAGGGTAATGCTCAGCCCCTTTTAGACTTGGCCCACCCTGATGATACCATCAGCCAGACAGAAGCCAGATATTCAGAGAAGTAGAAGGGACCCACAGCAACTGTGACAGGAAAAAGGAGACAAGTTGATGTCTCTGGCCAGATATGGCCCCTATCCAGGCCCAACTTGCCCATACTCAGGTTGTCTCATCCCAAGCCATAACATGCACATCCATTTGGCAAGAGCAGTAAAAAACTGAACTGAAAATCCAATTGCTTTTTTTTTTTTAAGTAATAAATTTCCTCAGGGCTTTGCATAAAATATATTTAACCATTAAAATGTCATCAACACAAGGCATACAGACCCTGTCAGTTCTGTCCCCTTTCTGCACATGGCCTGTCTAAGGTCTATGCTGGACCTTAGGGCATCAACTCTGCACAGTGATGGGTGAAGCCCTTCTTCTGTAAGGTCTCTGAGCATGTGTCGTAGTAATGGGACTGTGGTGATATTAAAGATAAGATGCTCTCAGAACAGACACTTGTATCTCCCTGTTCTATATATACTCTGTAATTTCCAGGAGGCAGGAGGAACCCTGGAATCTGAAAGCAGCCTAAGGTCTTCCATTATGATTTGGTAGCCCATCCTGCTCTAGGAGAGCCCTCTCTCTGTGGACCACATAACCAAGAAGATTCTCGAGGGCAGACACTGCACCTTCAGTTCTCTCCCCAATAACACAGTGACACGTACACAGGGCTATGGAAAGTATGGTTATTGAGCACCCTAGGGCTCAGGGTTAGTGTATAGGGCACTATGCTGGGCATGACGTGGATACAAAGTGGTGCCAGGTGCAGCACACAGAGACTCCAAGAGAAGGGGAGGACATGGAAGGGCTGCACGGTGCCCAAGAAGGAGATTAGGCCCAGCTTCAGAATGCCAGGCTTCTGATCCGAGTGGCACCACTAGCAGCTGGCCTCAGTTCTTTCATACCCTCTGGTTCAAACACAAGTGCTATAAAACCATTATAATAAAAAACAGAGTGAAAAGTACCTGAAGAACTACCAGAAAAGCAATCTCAGGGCTTCTCCTGCAGGCTTCTCAATCTCAATTCATGGTGCCCCCAACGGCCCTGGCCAGAACCAGGAGTTGTCCTTGGCTCTTCCCTCTTACTCAGCATCACCCCCGGCAAGTCCAAAGAAACATCAAATCCTGCTTCTAGATTCTACAGCCTGAGCTGGAGCCTAACACCTCTCTACACCCTGACTGCCACCCCCACGGTCCAGCCCACCATCACCTCCCATCTGGATGGCTATATTTCATTTCCATCATGATCTTAAAACACGAGTTTGATCATGTCACCCTCTTACATAACACCTTGCAATGTGTGCCCACATTGTGCTTTTAGGAAAACAAAACCAAACCCCAATGCTAGCATTGCCTACAAGGTCCTGTATTTCTTGCCAAACTCTCTTGCTTAATTTCAAGCAACTGTTCTTCCTCAGCTACTTGGTCAAGTTTCTGGTAAGCCCACCAGACTTAGGTCTAGTACACAAGTTGTTCCCTTTGCCTGGAACATTCTCTTTGCTGATCAATCCTGATTCACACCCCCACCCCCCAACCCCCATCCCCAATACTGAAGATTGAGCTCACAGTTTTGTGCATGCTAGGTAAGCACTCTACTACCAAGCTATACTGGCAGCCCTTTTCATTTTTTATTTTGAGTCAGGGTCTCTCCAAGTTGCCAAAGCTAGGCTTGGACTTGTGATCTTCCTGCCTTATCCTCCAGAGTAGGCTGATTTATCTTTAAAGTTTAGACTATACCCAGCAAAGCCTCCCAAAGAAAGCCTCCTAGTCTAAGCTAAAACCTCCTCTTATTCTCCATGGTGCCAGTTATGAAAATTAAAATTTTATTTTTGCCATAACTTTTTTTTTTAACCCAGGGATACTCTATCACTGACTTATACTTATACCCCCAGCCTTTTATAAAAATATTTTTAAATTTGAGACAGGAACTTGCTAAGTTGCCCAGGCTGGCCTCTAACTTGCAATCCTCCTGCCTCAGCCTCCTGAGTAGCTGGTATTACAGGAATGCACCACTACATCTCACTGGTTTTGCCACACACACACACACACACACTTTTTTTTGTAACGCCTGCTTCCCTTGCAGCTGTTGGTCCCATCGCAGGATAAGGAATTGCTGTACTTGCTTTGATCCACTCTTGTGTCTGCTGCATCCATCACTGTGACTCACTCTGTGCTACAAGACTGACTGAATGAATGAATGAGTGAATGAATGAGCATTCAGGAGGTGGAGTGTGGAGGAACTAGCATGGAAGAGGGAGTGGTTAGGTTTGGGACCTGCCAGAGTCGTGGGCCTGGAATCAGTGAGCTGAGATCTGCCTTCCCTTGCGGTTCAGATCATTCAGGTCTCCTTTTCCCTCCTGAAGGTTATTGATTCAGCCACCCTCCATGTAAACGTCCCCTCACCTGGATTTCTGTCTGGGAAGAAGGGCTGCCCCAGCCATCCTGCCTGCTTTTCCCTTTCCAATTTCTACTCTTCATTCCTCTGCTGTTTCTCCAGCAGGTTTCCCACCACACCCTTGACTGATGTAACTGTGCAGTCATGTGATTCCATAAACCTAATGTGCACGTCTGCTCAGGCGGTGAAGTGTTTGGGGCTTCGTAGTGGGCCTTGAGAGATAAGAGGAGGGACCTCCCCACCCGTCCTCCCTTATCCCTCAGATTCAAAGCACAAATTGCCTGCCCTATCTGCAGGGACCCAGTAAGGGAGGGCGTAAGGTAACCCAAAGCAAATAGCCACCCTCAGAAAGCATCGAGAAAAGTCTTCCCATGTTGCAAAGATAAGCTCCCTCTCCTGCTGCCCCCATCTTCCCAGAGGCCATTTATTCAGTTTCCCTTTCGCCCTTTTATATGCCCTGTCGTCACCTGTTTTCTTGTCACAGGCTATAAGATGGCACAGTGTTTCTCTTTCTACCAAATGGAGGCACACCCACACCAAAAGGAGATGGGAGGTGCCTCCTCAGGTTTTGCTGCTCACTTCCCAGTTTCAGAGATCTCAAGCAGCATAAAACTGAAAGACCTAAAAAGAGACAACTGTTTCTGATCGAGTGTGTTTTCTATGCATAGATGGGGGACGGGCATGTGTAGTCAAACAGGGATTTAGTATTTGATACAATGAGAAAGAATTCACAGTTATCAAGTAATAATAGCTACTATTAAGCAGGCCCATGCCTGAGGAACACTTTGTAAAGTGCTGGATACACAATATTGCATTTAATTTTCAGAACAACTCAGCGAGGGAAGCATTTATATGCCCGTTTTACAGAAGAAGAGAGAGGCTCACAGAATCACACAGCTCATGTGTGGCCAAGCTCCAAGCCTGAGATCCTGATGCCCTTGCTCTATACCACTACTAGAAACTGCTTTCCTAAGGCTAGTGGTGAAAAAGGAAAGGAAATGGGTTTATGGCATGGCAGAGGGCTTAAGATTAGACATAAAGAACTTTCCGACAAGGAGGGCTGTTTGGTTGTAGTCAGGGTAATTAGGCTTGTTAGAGCTTTTCCTCAGAGGGCCTTTACATCGAAGATGAATGGATGCTTCTATGCCTGGGTGGTTTAAGGGAAGCGCTCTCTGTTCCCAGCATGGGGCTGGCCTGTTTGAACTAACAGCTTCACTGGGGATACAAGATTGCCACACATGAAACCGTTAGATAACAGGAAAAGATAGCACAGGACGTGTGCCCGAAATGGACTGGAAGAAAGCAAGGGTTACAGACAAGCAGAAGCTACTGTGGTTAAAAGTAAGGGCTTTGTGGTCAGGCAGACTTGTTTGAATCCCTGGCAAACACAGCTGGTTCTGCTACCTGTGTGACCTTGGGTATGTTACTCAACCTCTCTAAGCTTTGGTTTCTTAGCCATTAAAAAGAGGCTAAGAATAGAACCTATTGGGGGTGGGGGTTGCTGTGAAAATTAAATAAGATGACCCATGTAAAAGACCTGGCACAGAACCTGGACATAAGAGAGTTAGTGGTAGCTGTTATAATAATTACTATTATTGTTGGAGTCCAGAGGCAGGAGAGAGCAGGGTGGTTTAGAGAGTTAGAGATCAGTAGGTAGTTGAGAAAGTCTTGCTGGGAAACTTGAGTTCTGACTTGAATTTTGAGGACTTAAATTAAGTCAAAAGGAAGAAATAGTGACAGAAGTAGATGGGACTCATGGAATGGAGATCTCATTGTTCACTGTCATTTAAAAAAAAAAATCTGGCTGGGCACAGTTGGGCACACCTGTAAATCCCAGCAATTCAGGAGGCTAAGGGAGGAGGATGGCAATTTGAGGCCAGCCTCAGCAACTTAGCAAGGCTCTTAGCAACTTAGTGAGACCTTGTCTCAAAATAAAAAATAAAAAGACTGGAGATGTAGTTCAGTGGTAAAGTGCCCATGGGTTCAGTCCCCAGTAACCACCACCAAAAAAAAAACAAAGAAAAGAAAAAAAAAAAAAAAAAGAAATAAGCCGGGCACGGTGGCTCAAGCCTGTAATCCCAGCACTTAGGGAGGCTGAGACAGGAGAATCGCAAGTTCAAAGCCAGCCTCAGCAATGGCGAGGCGCTAAGCAACTCAGTGAGACCCTGTCTCTACATAAAAAACACAAAAAAATAGGGCTGGGGATGTGGCTCAGTGGTCGAGTCCTGAGTTCAATCCCCAGTACCACAAAAAAAAAAAAAAAAAAAAAAAAAAAGAAATAAAAAATCTGTTTTGACCTGTGGTTGAAATAGAGAAGAAAGTTGATTATGAGCAAGAAATTGAGGAAGAGATGAGGTCTTCCATAATCTTTTCCAAACTAAAGTTTGAATAGAGACAAAGCCTCAGAGATCTAAAAATGAAAGTGGACATCCACAGTTCTTTGGGCTACTTCTTCTGAATTCTTGGGGTATGTGTTGGGGCAAGGGAGATCAAAGGCCTGGAAACATGGCTGAAAGCAGAGCTGGTGGTGATGGATGGGTTAGGACATGAAATGGGAAGTTAGAAAATGAGGCCGAGGCCCTTAATGACTGTGACTGACTTAGGAGGGAAGACCTAGCTTTAAGGCAGTATTGACATCTAGCATCCGGTCAGGCAGGCCAGTTTTGAGACCCTGAACATCTCTCATCTTCAGTGCCACCAGCTCAGGGTGAGAATCCCTAGGGGAACAATCCAGTTATTCTCTAGCAGTCTGCCTCATCCCCGCAAGGTGAAGATCAAGTGCTAAAGGGCCAGGTGGCTTCCCAGGAAAGGTGCTGTGCAGTTTTAGACCCTCTATGTTTAACCTGTCAAGTACCAACTGTCACTCGATATAATTAAGTTATATGGGCCCCTGTCAACAATGCCAATTTTCTGTTCTTTCCCCTAGGGTTTCAGTCCATAAGTTTAGATAGCCTAGAACGTGTTTTTCACAAGCATCCAAGTGATTCTTGAGGTAAGACAAATGTGGAAAACCTTGAATTAGGTATAATCTCTTAAATCCTCTTCAGTCCTAAATCTTGGCAGCAGAATGTTAACAGGAAGGGCTCTGCCTTGGCAGTAAGAGTGGATTCTGGACACCCTGTAGCCCACAGGGGACTGTGTGGGGACACTGTAGGAGGGAAGAAGAAGGCTGCCATGAATATCCCAGAGAGAACAGGGCACCTAGCACAAACAAGTGAAAATGAATATACACGAACAATAGGTTCTGAACATGCCCCTGGGGCTTTGGCAGAGGGCTGGCAGTATAGTGGAGGTCGGCGGCAACCCTCACTATTCACAGGGTGAGTACTGAGGTGCAAAGAATATTTAAAATATGCCCAAATGACACAGTTAAGCAGAGGCAGCGGGTTCCAGATGTCCCCGTCTTCACCCAGCTCACCGTCGGGGTGCATGGCAGGGCAGGCGTATCTTCTCACCGCTTGTGGGTGAGTTCCTGATGTGAAGCGCCAGAGTCCCCAGTGACCTGAAATCTAACATTTCCTTGGATGAGCTCCATTCGTCACCTGGAGAGAACCAGAGCTCCGAGGAAGTGCGCTGGACCGAGGAAAGGCCATGAAGATGGGGAGATGAGGGCGACTGGACTGAAAAAGAAAGCTGAACAAGGACTCACAAAATATGGGCGCTTTGAGGGTCTCGTCCACGTCCCTCTTCTTATCTCTCAACTGATCTGAGTCAAGGCTGGGCGAGAACCCCAGCTTCACCCTCGGACCTAGGGCAAGAAAAAGGCGGAGAGGTGAGGTATGATTTTGCAGACGCTTTTGAGAAATTCGCTGTGTCAGAAAAACTAAAAGAACAAACAAAACCCCTAAAAATCCAAGCCCGATTATTTCATCCACGTGGCACAAGAACAAGCCAAAAAAAAAAAGAGGGGCGGGGGAAGAGACTCCCGTCCCGCCCCTGCTGGGAGGAAGGGATTTGCTGCCAGGGCAAACTCCTGACACAGCCCGGGCGCGGCGGGGAGGGACACTGAGAGAGCCCTTTCCCACAAAGCCGCTGGCGGCGGTCCCCTCTCCCCGCCCCCTCCCCGGGGCCGCCGCGGGCCCTTTAAGGGCCGAGAGGTGCGCGGTCTCTTTAAGGCAGGTCCTGGTGGTTTCTGTTTTCTGAAGGAAGTGACGGGGGGTGGGATTGAATGAAAAGTGCAAAACACAGTCTCGAGCGCGGAGTCGGGGGCGCGGGAGCCGCGGCGCGGGGCAGGGGGCGGGCGGGGGGCGCCGTCTCGCACTCGAGCCACCCGGGCGCGGCAGAGGGCAGTCCACGTGCGTCCGCGCCACGTCGCGGGCGACCTCGCCTCAGCGTCCCTTAGAAGAGCGGTCCCGGGCGCCCCGAACTAGCCCCTAACTCGGGGCCAAGTTTGCCAACGCTTCTCCCCGCCCCCACGCGGCGCGCCAGGGCCGCGGCGGCCCCCGGGGATGCGCGCCCCCGGTCGCCGCGATGTCCCCACGACGCTGCCCGCGCAGCTGCTGCTGCTGCCGCTGCTGCTACTGCTGGGGTCACCGCGCGGCGTGGGCGCGGGAGTGGGCGCTCCGGCCGAGCTGCGGGTCCGCGTGCGGCTGCCGGACGGCCAGGTGACCGAGGAGAGCCTGCAGGCGGACAGCGACGCCGACAGCATCAGTCTTGAGCTGCGCAAGCCCGATGGCACCCTCGTCTCCTTCACCGCCGACTTCAAGAAGGTGAGGTCCCCACGCTCGCTGGGTGGGACCTGCGAGCCCAGAGCCTCCCCGCCGGGGTCTCAGGCACACTTGAGCCTGCAGATGGGAAGACCAGGGCCAGGAGGGGAACGTGACTTGCCCACGGTCACGCAGGTTCTTCCCTACATCCCATTGCCCCACGCCCCAGCGCCCAGACCCGCCCGGTCATTCTCAGTGAACTGTTTTGCTGCGCCCTCCAGCATTTTCCAGCCTTTCACCACTAGTCTTTGGGTACCGGCCCCCTTTCTCATGCCCTGACCAGCTCTGTCTCTCTGGCGTTCTCCAGCCCTCCCTTCTAGAAGTAATTTCTCTGTGCGCTGGAGGGAAAAGTCCCAGGAGAGGTATCAGGCATCCTGGGTTCTCCCGGTGTTGCTGTGTGGTTTAGAGCAAGTCCCTTTGCTTCTCTGGTCTTGTTTCTCATCTCTGTACAGGGCAGTGAGGTGACTTCAGGGGCTCCCAGTCCTGACACTTTGAGATCCCTGAACCACTTCTCCCTGTTTCATTTTCCTGGGAAGAACTGACTGCGCCTGCTCCTTTCTTTTTGGCCTGGAAGGCCAGGAAGCTTGCAGCTGGAGAACCTGGGGGGAGACACCCCCCAACCCAAGTGAGGCCCTTCATTCTGGAAGAGGTGCCACCCTTTAGCCTGCCTGGCAGGGGCTGGTCAACCCCAAATTTTGGTCCAGATTGGGTGCAGGAGGTCAGAGATGAGCCTCTACTCAATGTGTGTATATATTCTGGAGAGGACCAGAAGGGACAGAGTGGAGGTGCTTGGGTATTCATCAGGACATGGGCCTGGAAGGGCACTGGGTGACTAACAGTGACCCAGCGGCAGGAAATGGTGTTCAAAGGGAGTCTCCTGATCTCCTACCTCCAACCCCTCCCCTAGTAACAAAAAGGCCCTGTGTAGCTCTGTTTCTGGGGGAGCACAGAAGCGGGGTGGATTAGATAACTGTGCTGCTGCCATCTCTTCCTCCTCCCTCTTAGAGACTTGGGACTTTGGGAGCATAGGGGCAGAATTTGGGGAGTTGGCTAAGAACCCAGTGAGATTGCCATGGACAGTCGGGGTCAGGAAGATCCAGTGGAAGGTGGAATAGTGGTAAACTGCTGATCTGTGCCAGGACCACCACATTGTCACTGTCATAGGCCTTAGCTGGTGGGGATAGCTGTCACAGATGGGAAAACTTGGTGTATCCTTACTCCTCAGGCCCAGGCTAGGTTCTCAAATGCAGGTAGGAAGAGATGAGTTTGTGTGAGAAGAAAGGGAAGTTGATAGGGTCTGAACATCCCTGTGTCCACCTAGGTTTCAGAGGAATTTTATCAAGGATGTTCTCTGCTTGGAAAACCCAAAGTGGCTGAGTCCATCAGCTGACAGGAATCTAATTCTCCTCTAAGCCCTTTGACCTTACAGGTGAGCCTCAGGCCAGGCTGCATGTCTGGAAGCCCACCCTGTTCACTGGCCAAATTCTGTGACCACCTTGGAACCCTGCAGAGATACCTACCCATCCTTGGGACCTCTCCAGTATGCCAGGCTGAGGCTGTGGCCAGGGCTGGGCTGGCAGTGGGTGGGGTTGTGCTTTATAGCCTCTGGCTACAGCTGGAAGGTTTTTTATTGCTATGCCTTGAAGGGAGAGGAGAGGGAGAGCCCAGGTGGCTATAATAGGGGTGGAGGTAGCTGGCTGTGGGGGTAAGGGTCTGGGTCCTGAGGCTGAGCATATGGGGGACACCCAACTGCCCAGTTAGAAAGTGCATTGGAGCTGATGGCAGGCATCTCATTTTAACCTCAGAGTGGTTAAACCTCCAGCCAGGTTTCCGACATCTGTTTTTCAGGTTAGCCTCTGACCCAGAAGCTGGCACTTCACACTCGCCCTTGGCATCTCCGATTTCATCAGCAAGGGAGGGAATTGGGAGTGAAAGGCACAAAAGGGAACCAGCTCTAAGGCCCCTCCAACACGAGGCTTCTCGGTTGGCCTGGGGCAGGGTGGCATTGGAGTGCACAGGGATTGAGGAGGAACAGTCTACCCGCCTCTTTCCACCGGCTACATCAGCCAAAACCTGCCTGAGCCCTTCCAGTCCCCTCTGCTGCTGGCTCACTTCTCAAGGCCTCATACCTCATAGTCTTTGGCAGATTTCCACCACAAAGTTCTTTCTAGAAGGAA
The DNA here is from genome assembly GCA_004024805.1 of Geosciurus inauris. Taxonomy (NCBI): domain Eukaryota; kingdom Metazoa; phylum Chordata; class Mammalia; order Rodentia; family Sciuridae; genus Geosciurus; species Geosciurus inauris. The sequence continues at coordinate 78,500 of PVHX01005260.1, read as the reverse complement.
TGATTTTTCCTGTAAGAAAAAGGCCTGGAACTTGTGATTTTGTGTTTCATGTAGTTTGAGGTAGTTTGGGAAAGGCCTGAATTCACTGGAGACCGTAATGTTTGCTATCTAATCACCTTTGGGAGAGACAGTCCTGACTGAATGAGACAGGCCTGGTTACCACTCTAGCTGGTTAACCCTGGCTCTTCCATCTCTCTGAGCCTTCATTTCTTCATCTGTATAAAGGAGTCAGTCAATAGCCCTCCTGGCTATTGGCAACTGAAGGGGGTAGTGCCCACCTCACTCATTCTGCATCAGAATGCTGTATTAAGTGCTCAGAAAGTAGAGAAGCTTCGCTTTGATAGTGTGGCTCAAAGCATTCGGCCATCATCCTCCTGCTAAGCTTGGGCTCAAAGGGGTTGAATGAATGACCTGAGGTTACAAAGAAAAGTCAGTGCGAAGGCCAAGAGGGACTTGGGTCCCTCATCACCTTGGAGCTCTTTGGAGCTTCAAAATTGCTGGCCATCCCTCTGGGCTGGAATGACCATCCTTGTCCTGGCAGGATCCAGGGCCACAGTAAATCCCCCTGTGCTGGACAGAACACAGCCCTGTCCTACTGATCCCAGCCCCCAATCAGCCCCCTTTCTCCAGCTCCTCCCAGCTCCCAGGTATGGTTTCAGTACCATCTGACTGTCCCCCAGTCTGCCACTGGAGCCCAGGCTGGGTTTGCAAACTCCACAATCAATGTGGAGTGTCAAACGGTTGTCATGTGTTACCACAAGCTTTGCCTTAGGCTGACTGAGCCACCAGGCTGACTGAACCAAAGCTCTGAAAGAATGTCATGCTTTACTCAGAGGCACCCAAGCTTTACTGCACATTAGAATCACCTGGGGACTTTTGAAAACTTCCTGTGTGTGGGTGGCATTCCTTCCTCATAGAATCCAAGGGTGGGCACAGGCAGCAGCATTTTTCAAAGAAATCCAGGTGATTGCAGTGGGCAGCAAAGTCTAGGAACCACTGGCCTAACTGCTGCAGGGAAGATCTGGCGGAAGAACCAGGTTAGACTGTTAGGCCAAAGAAAACCTAAATTCAGCCACATATTTGAAACCCAACACTCTATCCCTAATAACCCTAGTATTTGGCTTTAGTGCTGGGGATGGAACCCAGGACCTCAAGCCTACTGAGCATGTGTTCTACCACTTACCTACATCCACAGCACCCCATGTGTTATAGGAAGCATATACTCTTCAGGCCTAATTCTCTGCCCTGGGTACCTGAACTTTAATTCCTAATATATACTCAATAGGCAATAATAATCCTCTGTATAATCCAGATCCTACATATGTAATTGGACCTGTGTGTTCATAACCATTGGGCATATCTAATAACAGGCATGTCACCATCCTGTCTCTTACCTGGCTGCTTGTCCCACAGCTCTCTTGGTCACCTCCCCCAAACTTCTGTCCTTGTCCAAGCTCTCATTTGCCTCTATTCCCTAGTCTAAGTGTCCAAAAGCTGGGGAAAGGATGAGTCATGTTCCAGGCAGCCTGGTTTGGTGCTGGCCGGATGGGGAGGGTGGGGCTGAAAGATATGAAGAAAGTCATGTGTGACTGCATCAGGCTGGGGGGGTACATGGGAGGAGAAGGAGACATTCCAAAAGTGAGGGAGGAGGGGATCATGGGGGCCCTTGAGCTGGAGTCTTAGAGGAAACAATCAAGATCAGGAAGTCACATGGCACTGCAGATCAGTTCAGCATCACAACACATGGACAGGGATCCAAGAAGATTAAAGCTTGTACCCTGCACTGGGCACTGATGGGTAAGTAGGAGCCAGAGGAAAGAACTGTGCAGGGAGTGTCAGGGTTCCTGTCCTGGGGCTCCTGGGCTGGGGTGCAACCCAGGAAGCCATGAGATACAGATATGCAGGGTGTACCCAGCCACGGTGCTGCTTGAGCCTGTTTATTTATTTATTTATTTTTTTGGTACCGGGGATTGAACTCAGGGGCACTCGACCACTGAGCCACATCCCCAGCCCTATTTTGTGTTTTATGTAGAGACAGGGTCTCACTGAGTTGCTTAGCGCCTCGCCATTGCTGAGGCTGGCTTTGAACTCGCGATTCTCCTGTCTCAGCCTCCCTGAGTGCTGGGATTACAGGCTTGAGCCACCGCGCCC